>OZ026847.1:16667452-16760411 GCA_964023205.1 Lutraria lutraria
TGACAGTGTTTCAGAGTGTAAAAATAATTCCTTGGTAGTAGAGGGTCTGTGGGGGGGGGGGGGGGGGGTCATTCGTCGGTAGCCTGTGGATGGTATCATTGTTTTATCAAATCTAATCTAATCAAATAAGAAACATTAAAGTACAAACTATTTATTTCGATCCCAGAGACAGAGTTTCGGACCCTAGTAATGAGACTCTGTCTTTCTGTCACCGTTCCTTTGGAGTGACCATGTCCTTTATCGTAACAATGTATTTTGTTTTTGCCTGTTAAATAATTAACAGAGCTCTATATGTACACTACATTTGTAACTTATACACGTGTTCTCTTTTATAGTGTGAACATTGGATGTGGAAATAAATAATTACAAAAAATGTCCTTTATCGTGGTTTAATATGCACGTACAACTATATATATAAGACTTTCCACATTATTACATGTTTAGCATCGTGACATTTCCATCGAATTCATTACTTTGTGAAACATGTTAAATGAAATATGAACTTATTTTATATCAGCGGTATTTTTTCGTCTTTAAAGAACGTGTTTATTAATTGTTACAATCCGTTTTTCAGACCCCTGAAAAATTCCACAAACAAACACTTCGTGAATTGGTACAATATCTAACAGAGGGTTATGACGATGATCTCTCTAAAATCCGGGTTATTTATCGATGGATCACGTGTCAACCAATAGAAAACTTACCCTTAAAGAAACAGCCATCTCAGAATCACGCTGTCTATCAGCTGTGGAGAATAAAAACAAAGAAAGGAAATTATGCACAACTAGTCAGTCTACTTTGTAGGTAAGTAGCCCTGGTTCCTGTTGCATGTTGCAATGCACCAACTGTACAGACAGAGTAAACGGGAACCTGTGACGTTACGAGTAATCTCCCTTTTATATGTTTCATTTAATTAGTAACTTCTCTAACATATAGCGTTGAATTACCTCCCTTCGTTGTTCTATGCATTTCACACTAAGGCAGCAATTTTCGCCGTATTTTATGAACGTTTTGATATCATATCAAGGTATTTCCATCGAAATACTTTACAGAAACATGGGGAATGTAGTTTAATGTAGATAAGTTTTACATTGAATCCAAAGTCTCATCGTTGACGTTATTTCGCGCTTTAGTTAGGTCATCTCTAAAATTTTCGAAAGCCAGTGTTTGCTTACCTTATTATGCTTCTAATGAAAAAGAAAAGCTGGAAGAAAGATAGAAAATAATCTCTGATAACATTACAGTCGGGTGTGTTTGATTGACCCGGGCGCAAAACTGCAATCCAACTACATGTAAATGTATTTCGAAGGCCTAAATCAGTTTATAGTACTTGTTTTAGTAAGACGTACTAATTATAAATACATTTTAATGAAAACTAAAGGAGAAAAAAGGTAATGAATCCTTAAGTGGTTACTCAAATTTGGGACCAATTGGTCTCAGCGCAAATTTTTATACAATATTAACGTAAAAATGTCTTAAATATAAATTGACACTCTAGCCCGCCCATTGGGCTAAAACTATAGAACATTTGATGTGCGAATCTAATGTTTATTAGTTCGAATCCTATGTGTTGTGGAGGTTCTCCTTGCTGGTTTCGTTTGAATAAGTAACGTACGAGGTATAAAGGGTCTCTCTCTCTATCTTCACATCTGGTATTTCATATGGAGAATTTGAGTCTGAGGAAAACAAATAAATTTATCTGCTGATCAATATTCAAAAATGTAATTATAACCTATATAATTTGAAAACTGAATCTAAACCCGAACAATATAAGAATTGAATTGTAGCATCCCATCACAAGTTGATCCACGCAATTTAAAGAAAGTGTACTTGTTGGAGGCTCTGTCCGACCACACTAATTACAGGGGGGAAGATCATTTCAGGTTAATACCAAATCCCTTACTACGGCGGTAAACAAGACAGGGCGGAAGTACTTCCGCGATCTTATATAAAAGACCGAATAATAGTTTCATCATCTTATGAACATATGCAGCGCTATTCGTCAGCTTTCATAAATAACAATGCGTTATGATATGTGATTTAATGTTTTGTTTATGTTTTAGTGAAGAATTATGGTTATTATGCTTTTATTGTTAAAAAAGAAAAAAACATTAAAACAACAGACCGACCAACGCGATCAACGGGTGACCTGACCTTAAGACCAAATTTCCGAAAAGCAACGCAATGTAATTATCAAATCGCTGTAACAGTAGTTTTTATAAACACAACATCTTATAGTTTAATAACGGTTCTATTCTCTTGTTACAGATATGCGCGCATTCCATGTGTTATCATTCATGGGACATTGAAAGGATCAACGTACGAAGTGGGTGACAAGATAGACGAGGATAAACATTACGGTGAATGGAATGCTGTACTGATTAACAAACATTGGCGCTTTATTAATGCCTATTGGGGTACATGTGCAGAGAGTGGTCAAGGCGAAGCTATTATTGATGATGAAAATGAATCAGGTCAACTTCAATATGTATGTGACGAGAATTACTTTCTAACTGACCCTGATCAAGTAGCTGCCACTCATCACCCAGTATCCTCGGCATGGCAACTGAAGCGAAAACCTTTAACTATGGACGAATTTGAAAAAATGACATTTGTAAAAGATAGATACTTTAATCTAAAATTGAAGACAGTGTCCAACCCTGAATGCATTATTACCAATCATACAGGAGAACTGGAAATAAAATTCGGGATTCCCCGGCAGACATCACTGAACTTAGATTTCCAATATTTAATGTTTCAACTGAAAGATTCTGAAGAAAAAAGGTAACTCAACATGTTTATTTGTATTAATTTATTCTAGTTAATGAAATCATGTTTTTTTTTATTGAAGATGAGTATTACCATGTCCCATTGCATAAATATATTAATGTTAGCAAAGTCTTAAAGCAAGAATCAGATAGTCCAGAAGCTTTTATTTGCATCAGTCAGCCCACTTTTATGACAGGGATGTTTTCCGAACCTTCGTTTTGACCCGTGATTCTACACATAATGAATAAAATGGCCCCATTAGCGTTTTGGATGTTAAAATGCAAGTAGGTCTTGCTTGTTTTACCTAGAAAGATGTCTTTTATCAGTGACACTGACTTTTACTTGCAATAAAAACATTTCGAAGTTGTCTTTTTTAATCACGAAGTACATATAATTATTAAAAAATATGGAAATGTTATTGCAAAATAAATAAAAAAGCATCTGACAACATTTTACAAGATTTGGCTAAAGAAAGTCATTACGTAAAGATTGCTTTAGAGCAAATAAATATATTTTGATACTTAACTATCATTTTATCTCAGACTGATGTTCTATATTACTAAATTCAAAAAGCTAATGGGCCTTTAAATACTTCCTTTATTCTGTTTCAGGATCGATCGTTATGTCTATATGCACCGTACAAATAACAATGAGACGTTGTCTATCAAAATACGAGCTCCTGAAGTTGGTACATACAGGTTTGAATTGGTTGGTAAGGATTCGTCAATAAAAGAACCTGGTTACGACTATGACTGGATAGCTATTTACAAACTTGTATTCACGTGAGTATAGTCTTAATTATTTAAATTATGATACGATAGATATTAATTATAGTGCAACCTCTTCAGAGCGGCCCTCTCTTGAGCAACAAAATACCCCATTCAACTACAGCATGATTTCTTCCACTACACGATTTACCTTTGAATCTAACCTCTCAAGAGCAACCACCTCTCATCTACAACATAACTTTGCTACTCCTTTGCTATGACGATTAACCATACATAAATGATGAAAATATTCTTAGACTCATAAGAATATAAACCTATAATTTAACGACCTGCACTAGATAACTATCTACAGTGAAACCTGTCATAGCGACCACCTACGTATAAAGGTCACCCTGTGAATAAAGCCATTCTTTAAAGAAAACTTCATTGATTGTGTGAGAAGGAAAAGGATTAAGGTGTTTAGATTTGTATATTTTCCACCTGCTTAAGCAGTTCCCACAATTTTTAAAACATGATCATGTAGGCACCAAGTCTGTACTTATATTTGTATGTGTTTAATTACAGTGAGAGCATGTACGACTGTCAGCCTTATCCACCAACACCGATGATAGGGTGGGGACCAGGGCGGGAGACAGAAAAAGCCGGTTTAGTACCACTGAGTCACTTCACCGGTGAAGTTGAAACGGATGATCACGGTAAAGCAGAGATAAAGTTCGGCCAGACAAGTGAAAGAAAAACGACCGACACAACATACGGGGCCAGGGTATATACAGGCGGCGAAACAATGAATGAGATACCAGACTCGGCAGTGCATAGAGTAGAGAATGGTGATGTCACATTTAATGTTATGGCACCAGATAAAGGCGAATACGTGGTACGATTGTTTGGTAAAGATGCAGAAGAGCCAAAGGCTAAGGAATTCTGTGACTATTTTCTGCTTTCGAAGCAAAAGGATAATAATGGGAAATTTCCAAAAGGTTTCCAGCATTCTAAACTTGGTGCTAAGTCTCCAGGTTTTGCAACTTCAGGATTAACTCCGACTATTGCTTCAGGATACATTAAAACTGATACAAATGAAGTAAATGTCGGATTTTCACGTAAAGAAGATATTGAGATGTCAGTGAATCTGTCTGGCGAGAAAGTGAAACCTGCAGATGCTCCTTTGCTATTACGTCAGACTGAAAATGGCAAAGATGTAACTTATAATGTAAGGTATGTATTGTAACATTAGTCAGGCCTTTTTACGTTCAGTTCTACCATTTCAGTATCCTCTTGATACATGTTCCTAGTGTTATAGGCACATAAACACAAACAGAGTCCATACTTATTTTATGTATCAATCATGTAAACGAATATGTGTAGTACACATAGGTTGGTATCAAAATATCCTTATCGTATTCGAAAACACATCAACATGATGGAGAGCTGTCGTGGTCACGTGGTTAGTGCGCTGGACTTGTAACATCGCTATCCGGGTTCGAATCCCCCTCGTGGCAAGTTATACACATATATGATTTTTTTTAAAACTCCGGCTGCATTTTGTAAGTGAAGCAAAACTTGTTAGGAAACTGGACGCCGTATTTAACTGAAATTATGTTGAATAAGGTGTCAGACCAACTGAAACGAAACATTTACATGATAATTGCAACGTAATGTTCGAAGATAAAACACAATGTATATTGATATAGAAAGAAAAGACATGACCCAGAAGGTGCGAAGTTCGGCTTTGATGAAGACAGTGATACTGATTCTGACTCGTCTGACGACAAGTACGAGTGGCTATATGATAGTGATTTAGTTATATAGATCTATAATTGATGTACATGTACTAGTAATTCAGACAGTAGTTGCCAGAAAACAGAACTAGCCAAATATAGTTCATTCATAATAGAGATGTTAAAATTTGAAATTGTATTATTTTTTACACGTTTTATTGATTGTCACGACGAGTTCAACAATAATTATGTGAAAATCTACTTATTGTTCATTTTGACTTTGCACTCACTGTATTTCGAACAAGAGTATGCAATGTGAATAATAGCTGTGTAAGTCAGTACATAGCTCTTGCTGTAGTATGTAGAAGTATATGACATTGTAGATGAATTTAGGAACTGTAACAGTTCACCTAGGTAATTCCTGCTGCAGTATATGCTTAGTTTCAAGTTACATTAAATGATGTTCAGTAAGTGTTTACAAAATGTATATGAATAGATGTCGCTATGATGTATCATCTAGAATCTTACCGTCAATATTTCCACTGTACGAGTCCTGCTCTTTTTTTGTCTTTTTTTGTAATTACGTAAATGTTAATAGCGCGGTTTGGTGTAGGCATTACCTTATTTCACGGACCATCGCTCTCGACTAATTGCTAATGAATGTTAATTACTTAGTTGTTATCGATATATCCTTTGCTACTATTATCTTAAGTATATATAAATAATGTTTGTCTTGATGTTTTATTGTCAACGTGCTGTTGGCAAAAACAGCAATAACCACATTAAAGAGAAATGAAACGTGTCATGTTTAGAATGTATAGAAATAGACGAAAAAAAAATAAAAAAAGAGAACACACATACAGTGCATGGTATTGAAATTCAAGATTAAATATATCTTTATCTAAAACTTTTAACAGTGCAGCCATCCAGCCATTATTGAGATGGTGTTTGATGCAGGTTTTTTTCTTGTGAATTTCGTATTAATCTTATATGGTTTTTATATTCAATTATTTGTTTAAAATGTAAATAATAGCACAAGGTCATTGGGACGATTTAAGACCGACAGAATGTTAATTTTATTGTGTTTTGTAGTATGTAAAATATTGGACATGCTGTCTTATTTTCAATTAAAATATATCTATCTGTCTTTAAAACCTACCAAGTCAGAAATTAACTCCATGTTGTCTTTAGATTCAGTAAACATATATATGATTTTATATATATCTTATAAATAGGCTTCCTGAATCGGGTGTCTATGGTCTAAAAGTTAAGGGGACAAGAGAAGAAGGGGGCATTCACAAACCATTGTATGATTACGTTATTGATTACAATGAACCTAAGAAACGATCCAGAGAAGGTCCAACCATTAAACAACAAGTGGAACAGGAAGCGAAAGCAGGTAAGAAAAACCTGAGTGAGAAACTTGACAATCGTAACTTCTCGGGCATTCTCGTCACTATGAAATACGCCTCGTACATAAATGTAGGTTTACAAATTTATGTTATATTAGGCAATAATTGTATTCAAGAATCATGCTCAGAATGACAGACTTTCGAACATGTTTATCATTCGTGATTGATAAAATGGGCATCAAGTTCCCATTGAAAGAGAAACAGGTTGTTTCCATTGTTTGATTCCAAAGGTCAACCATGATGGAACGTAGCCCGGGAACAACAACCATACTACGGCTGTCTACATATAATGCCCGAGGCACTTTCTTTTGACAAACGCCGAGGAGTACCGATTGAATGTAAATGTGAAAATGAAAACAATATCGTGTGTATACCTTTCCTTTAAATACCACAGCGTGAGAATTACGTAATACAAAATTAACAATAATTATTAGGAATACATAAACAAATGTGACAAGATCCGGCATTTACCAGGATATCTTAATTTATTATTTTGATTAATTTTTCTTGCTGGATGTAGACAAATAAACATTTTCTTCATTAATCATGTTCCAGTTTTTGTACAATTTACGCGTAATTACCATCAATGTGGGAGATTTTTGTTTTAAACCTTTAAATTTTCAGTTAAAATATCAATTTTAATTGGTATTATTATCATTATTGATATATGATACATTCGGAAACTGTAAACTGTTTGTTGATATAGTAATGATTCATCGTTTTGCGTCGTTGTTTTAGTTATTCTGCCTACCTTTTTTGGTATATATATTCGAATTTCTAAACGCCCTCTTGGTAGTTTACAGCTGCAAAGGGAATGTTTGTACACACTTGATTTATTACCTGGTGAACTTTTAATTCAACCTAACATTGACTTTGACAACGCGATATCTTTCTGTAGATTGATTGTAAGTACTGCGCAGCCTCTACAAAGCAACACCCTTTGAGAGTAGCGAATTCATGTTGATGACGAGAGGTTCCTCCTCTAGACAGAAAGGTCAAAAAGAGGGGAAAATCATATTGCTGTTGAAGGGGGGTTGTTAATCATCAGTGGATCGCTTTGTGGAGGTTGTACTTGCAAATTAATGAAACTTTCTTATAGTTCTTTCCAAACAATCGAGTTTAAATTTTATATATAAAGAGAACGTTTGGAAATTCAATGCGGTGTATATAGCCAACTTGTATATCATGTGTTACATTTAAGTTTATCGTTATTGTATGTTTCACTCCGTTTGTCACATCACGGTGTTATTTAAATAAATCACTTTATCTCGCACACACAATTAGCATAATATAAGCAGGTTGTTTTATTAACCGTTCATCTGTGATACTATGTATTTACGTTTATAGAATTTACGCACAGAACTAAGAACATGACGCATTAAAACTTTCCTGACGACCAATCCTACTTTTCAATGTTATCAGTCATTTCTCCTGTTGCAACAATCAACAGATATATGTGTCAAATGTCATTACATCACTTACAAATTAAACGGTCGTCGTTCAACAAAAAAAATCTCATCAATTACTTACTTAAAATGCATTAACTTGAAAGAGGCAAGAAGGATTTAAAAAACTCCTCAAGATACAACATATCAGTTGGGTTGGACTCCTTAACAAATACTAGTAGACCAATACCATTCAGTTGCAAATATCGCTGGGGCAAGATTCGCTCCAAAACATCTAATTTATCTACGAAGACTGGCATATACCTGTAAGGCCAGCCATAAATAAAAAGTCCCCCAAGGAGTGTATTCTATAAGCATGTTTATTCAAGTGGTTCGAAGCTCGGCATTTTTGTATGATGCCTTTGAGGAGCAGACTATCGAATTTACCCCGATATCAAAAATCCGCAAAATTTAAAAGAGAGAACGAAAATGTAAATGTGTAAAGATATTTAACGAATTTCAGATACTTAGTCACCTAGTTGCAATCCTCTATCAGTGTACCCTGTAGTGTGTGCAATAGGAGGAGGGAAATGATGTAATAGTATCCGATGCGGGGCTTGAACCCGCGACCTCCTGCTTGCAAGTCATATGCTCTATCAACTGTGCTAATCAGGCTAAAACAAATACTATATCACCGTACTGCTACATGTGTCAAATCCTCCGAATAGGTGTTAAAATATAGATAAGGGAGGTACAAAATGTAATGTGCGGGTGATCTTATTGGGCTATGCATGGTAAGGCGGAAGAAAATAGTAAAGTTTCATTAGCGTTTATATGGCATTTTTGAAACATATCTAATATATACTTTACAAGAAGAGAAAGGTACGTTAGACGAAGAGTCTGTTGAAGAGTCCGACAAAGAGCTGGATGAGGAGGATGAAGACGAAGGTAAAGTTACAGAACAAGGTATAAATAATGTAACTGGAATGGCTGATTAGTAATTTTAAGTGTATGTTCATTACTTGTGTAACATTCAACATTATTAAATTAGAAGCTGGCATAACATATTTACATGGGCTTTTGAGTTGATCTGGTGTCAAACTAATAAAAAGGAATAACATACAGTGCTTATTTACAACAAAAATTCAGCTAATTATGTAGCTTTTATTTTGTTTTATGTATGGAGCTATGTTTTAGATGAATTAAACCTATCCCAGCCATTAAATCAACGATACAAATTGATTGATGAACGCATCGAATGAATCATCAAAATAAAACAGACTTGTGTCACGTGCATAAATCAAAATTATGTCCGTTTAGACAAAACAGAATGTCGTTGATCGGCTGCTTAAAATTGCCTTATATAATAAGATTTGTTATATACAGTAGAATAAAACTTTCATTTAGTTTTTGCTTCTAAATTGCGTACTTAGAATCATGGAGCGTTTATATTATTCAGATTTTTCAAATCTAGTACTATGTACATGTAGTAGTTTCATGTTAACCTTTTCTTCTTTTTATGACTGCATGTAGCTATATCATCAACTAACTAACTAACAACTTATGTATACAATTTTAATGCAAACAAACAATCGTCATGAACCCTTAGAAATGAGATATTACTGTTTTTTTTTTGTTTTTTTTTTGTTTTGTATTGTTAAGTGTCAACTTAATTTTGCAAAAACAGAACAAAGAAAAACTCATTTTGGAATCTGATGGAAATCAACGAGTAAGAGTTACTTTATCCTAGAATGCATGCATTCAAATGTCGTTATTGTCTGAATGAAAATATGGGTAACAGTTTTCCCCCTTTTTGTCTTTAACTATTTTTTGGGGGGGGGGGCTGACGGATCTCAACTTTAAAGGCACACGCGGGAGCTTAACACTATTCAAAACAGAAAAGCTTAAATGCACCCTTTTGCATCCTGAATGCATGAGACGAGTATGGATGTTGAGGAAAATTGTTCAACATTGGAGTTGTCATTCAAATAGAAACAGACCACAAACGAAAATTCGTGGGTAAACGGGGGTGTCCATGAAGTTCGTATACTGTGGCTCTAGTTTGCTTTTCAGATTATAATAGAATTGCTAGCGATTATTTATATGTTTCGCATTTGTTTCGTGTTGCTGTTTATGAGCATGCTTTGACTAAAGTACAAACTGTAAACCGTCATTAAATCTATCATTATTGTAAACTAATATATTTGTCATTATGTTTTTATAACCATCAATATCACTTAATGTGCGGTTTCTTTGTTTGTTAAATATGGTTGAACATTGCATAGTTCATCTCCACCTTCATTAATGATATATTCGGTAATTATATGGCGTTATCAGGATAATACCGCAGATAATTAATTATGCATAAAATGCACCCACATGTGAATGATCGTTTTATAATATCTCAAGTTCTTATTGTGGCTGAAAAAAGTGAGACTGCCTTCTGAATTCCAGCTAATAACAAGTTTACAACGTTGTGTATTCATCATTACATTCATTATATTACTTTGCTACATAAAATGAAAATAAAATCGAAAAGTAATGGGAAGTTATTTAATTTATTTATGATAAAGGCGCATAATTATGAAGATTCGGCCCCTGTTGATCCGGATGTCCTTTTATCCCATTGCAATGGGGAAATTGGTAAAATTATTGGTGAATTTCTTACTTTTGTACCATACCTGGTAGATACTAATATTTTGCTTATTTGTAGCAGTGTTTTTATATCTTATTTAGTCTAAGTTATTACAGACTTAAACCGCAATTCAACATAAATTAGTACATATTAATTATAATGTGCCCTTTAATATAAAATAAGACAAAGATTGAATTGAACGGTTGCGTATTGATTGGCCAGTGATCTATGTTTTTTACGCACAACATCCCAAGAACTGAAAAAGGCAAACATTTAAAAAAAAAGAACTAACTAAAAAAGTATGGTTTGTGGTATAAGAGGATGTACCAGACACTTCGTGTGTTGCGGCTATAGGTATCTGTCGGTTTTATTTTATGTACAAGATGTATACATTGATATGGCACAAGGTATATATATACGTACATTAGAAGCCCTTCAATTTCACGGGAGATGATAGGGTGTTACTATGGCTGGCAATTATTGCCATAGTAACACCCTATCATTTCCCGTGAAATGTCTTTTTTTAAATCTAAACTAAAATAATTAAGAATCTAGTTTAAATATTTTGTTGATTTTATTGATATATTTTCTGAAAATAAGGTACGCAACACAGCTATAATCAAGTCATAGTACGCACATGCACTATTTCTAATTGTATTTAATTTCTTATAAATACACGTATACTGTATATGAATTCAGATACTTTGGTATAATTAAATTAGCATTTAGTTCATGTTTGAATAGCTGCTGTTTTTCGCACTACCTTTCTAAGCTTGTGAGTTTCATTTGACTAGTTTCCATCAAATGTGACTGAATAGAATTGTACCTTTTTATTGTTGCAGCATCTATATACAGATTCCCCAGTACACAGAATTCCTATAAAACTATTACCTCTGGGTTTTCCCAGGTTTTTACAGTAAAAACTTTATATTAACATCTCCTTAGGGATCGAACAATACGATCCACGTACTGAGATGGTCATATTATTCGGATGAAATATAAGAAAAATACAGTAAGCTTTGTAAATAAGTGTTTATCTTGTTATGTGGATGTCTTATTATGAAGTATATCGTTAAGTGAGATGTTCTATACAAACATCACCATTCTGTTTAGCTTTAATAATTTTGCTCGCTTTATCTAACAGAATAGTTTCTTAGCTTCTTAACTTTCTTTGACGAATTTGAGATTTTTTTCAACTGATAGTTTAGAAAAAATAACATCGTATAGACTTCATCGGCTTATTTCTACAAACTACAGCTGTATGTCATTTTTCCCATTTTGAGAAAATTGCATTCGAATAATCCTATTTAGGGGAGATCTAGAAGCAGGTAGGTATGTCCATTGTAAAGCGCTCATCGAGACGAAACAAATGATAACAGAATCACTATATCGCGATAAAAGTGTAGAAATAAGCGGACAACTTGTATTTCTTTATATTTCTTTTCTTCAGCACTGCCTATAATCAATAGTAATAAATAAATATAAATTTCAATTGTTTATTTTCTACTATGTGGTAATTATTTGCAGTGATACATTTAAGCAAAATACTGTGCATGCCTTATATTTAGAGGTTACATCTTGCTTAAATAGAAATTACAGTTTACAAAAAAAAAAAAAACAGTTTCAGCAATACATAAAAGTATCTAGCATTAATTTTTTTATTGTTTACTCGTACGATATTTTTTGCCCTGATTTTGAATTTGTTGACATTCTTTTATTTCAGAAAATATGAATCACCCTGACGTTCTACGTCGGCGCATGCGCCTTGCGATCGAAGAGAGGGACCCAGATGAATTAAAATGCGTTTTACAAGATATGAGAAATCTAAAATTAGCATCGTTGGAACCTGATATCAAAGAAGGGGAGGCAATGATGAGTACCGTTGTACTGAAACGAGGTACGTTCATATGCATCGTGTGTGACATTATTTTAAGTACAGTAAACGCCTTCAAAACCGGATCCATTCCGGACTGGACTAACAGTCCGGTTTTCTGAGAATTCCGGTTTTCATAAAGCTTTTGATAAAAAATCCGAAGAAATGGGATTTGAAAAATTGTCCGATTTTCAGGGAATTTCGGTTTTCAGAGTGTCCAGTATTCAGGGGTTTTACTGTATATGAAATAGAAAAGCCATTAAATATCTATGATTGGTTGTTGACGACAGATTCGATGTCCTAGATAGAGAGCTATATCGACGTCAAACTACCTATAGTGTAATTACGTTCTGTTTGGACATTTTTATCAGGTATTGTCGTCTACAACTTTACACTGTTCATTAAATACATCAGACATGATTTCAAATATTAAATGCTAACAGAAACATGTTAATGATAAAGCATAAAAACGAAACTTTATAAAAACGTGATGTTGGAATTCTACAGAATATCAGCTGACACAATGAAATTATTTTATAGCAAAAATGATATACAATGTATATGTAACTTCTACGAGTATAGAGTCTTGTAATTATGAAAGTTTTTTTTTAAAAGTGACTGTGCGTTTGTTAGTTAGAGATTTATCAAATTATTTCAACCTTTGGTACAACTAGGCAAAGCCAAATTGAAGGAAGCTGTTGAGAAGTTACGTGCCCTGGGTTTACACAAGATAAAGCAAGGTGAACCCACTCCCCCGTGTTTATGTTTCAGATTACCCGAATATGTTGTGATCTTTCCCATGTATATTTGCATCTCACATTGATTGTGTACAGTTTTATTTACCACTTGTTTGTCACGATATCGTATAGATGTATTCATTGCGCGAATTCGGTTCCAGGTTTTTGTCTATTTGTCATACTAGTATATATAACATGTGAACGTTAGCATAATACATTGTTTTGATTTTATTTTAGTGTGTTAAGATTTGTTGATATGTTATACAGTCACTTATGGAATTTCGTCCATGCTATCAGGGTTGCTGTTCAATCGCAACAACTCGGGCATTTTCGTAACTGAGAAATACGCAAAGTTTAGGCAAACCCCGAGAAGTTCCGATTGGGTTGCGGTTACTGTTGTAGTAGTTTATACTATTGTAGATATTAAGGAAGAAATAATTTGTCATAGACATTGAGCGGCAACTTTGTAACAAGACGTGTACACATATATTATACAATATATATTTCTTTAAAAGATCTCGGGGCTAGTAGAATAAATATATCAAGAACAACCATAACGAAACGTAATATGTAGACGAATTACAAGAAGCATTGGTTTAAGTTTTTTGTATGGAGTTGCTTTTTTCATAAAGCATATTGACAGTCTATTTTATTCATTCCTCCATTATTGAGAGTATATAACATATTGACAAGTTATAGATAATACACATATATTAACAATCATGAATATTTGACAAATGAATACATTCATGTATATACTTAACAAGTACATATAATACCATACCTTACATCAATGGAATAAAGTACACCCTAAATACTACCAAATTCACCATAATCGGCTATAATACAACCACATTAAACTTACTTCTAATGACGCATCCGATATTATGCCCCAATAAGTTATCTAGGACAACATCACAGAACAATGCCTACTTTACTTTCTTACCTTTCAACAAAAGAGCAGACGAACACATTCATTCAAACACGCAGGTTCACGACGAATAGCCAGTCCAATGACTGACCAATCAAATGACCGATATCACCATTAGCCAATCAAATGGCCAGGATTACCCAAAATAGTAATAGACACTATATTATATACCCCCAAACAACTGTAATAAACTAGTACCCATGACTAAAATTCGTCTAGAAAAACAACTATCATAATGATTGCTTGATGTTTTGAACAAAGAGATTTGTTTTAAGTAATGTATTGCTGTAAAAAAATGTTCACTTGGTTAAATTCTCCGCGTAATTGTACAGACATCGTTAATCGGTTTATTTGTTTGTCAAAAAAGCAAGGATATAACAATAATCACTACTTAATTAGTCGTCTGGTTACCATGCAGGATAAATGACATAAAAATGAAACGCAGAATGAATGATATTATAAATGAGAATCTGATTGCTTAAAAATGTTTTCTTTTCTATCAAATGGACTTGAGAAATTAGTCTAGTAACATAACGGATGACTCTGTTTTTTAGACAAAGCGCCGCGTTTACAAACATCTCACGTGCACCGCATGATCACGAATTACACAATCACAATTATTCATTCAACATCATTGAGCAAAAGTAAGATAATTGAGAATTCAGGTTTGCATCTGTCCATAGCATGGATATAACGGTCCCCATATTTAGTGTAGTTTTACCTTCTTTTTGTGATGTCTTGTAACCTATTTACACGAACTTGCGTGATCGTTTCATTTTGCATGGCGTAGCTATTGATACCATAGAGTTTCATGCATTTCTTTTGAGGGCCTCCATTTTGGAGTTGTTACGGTCTCTGACTAGTAATCACCAGCCCCTCACCATAATGAGCTCAGGTCCAGCACATAGTTCTACTTGTTGAAACAACTTTCTGTATTTGTAAATTTGAAATGTTACTGTTCTGTGTCTCTGAAGTGGTTGTTAAAATCTGGTCAGACGATGAACGCATGTTATATATGATCATGAAAATAGAATTCAATACTACTTTCAGAGCTACTAGTTGCTATTCGTGAAAAAGACGCCAGAAAGTTGAAAATAGCATTGAAGAAAGTGAGAACAGTGGGCGTGGCCACGTTACAACTAGAACGAGAAGTTGAGATTGCCGTGAATCTCCTAGAACGGTATGACTGTCATTTCCCCTAATGTTAAGTCCGACTTAAAATTTATGGTGATGTCTTCGTTATTGTATATTTCTAAGTGTTAACAAGTCATGATTATAAAATGCTGTTCGAATTCGCATGGAGGCCTTATATCTGCTACAAAATAATTATTCTCATTGTCAGTAAATTGTTTGATAAATGTAGTCAGACTTGGCTGGTTTTTCTGTATGGGTGACATTGTAATAAACAAAACATTCACATTTATTGTATTCATATATCTATATAAAAACGGATACAGTTTTACTAAATATTTCCCAGTCTTACTCCTACAGCAAACGCCTTCGATTTATTCAGTCTTCATGCTACCATGTTTTAGATTAAAGAAACTGCAGAAGTTGCTACATGCTGTCTTAGATCTGGACCAGTCTACGATTATGGAGATACGTGGATACGCCAAACCTCCACCAATAGTACATACTGTGATGATATCCACGCTGCTACTGCTTGGGCACTGGAAGGACGAAACAAAGGTAAGACATAGCATTAAACATTACGGGACCCGAATATGATAAAATAGCCTCCGTTTCTTTATATTGTACAACCATAACATAATATAACCTCATAATTAGATGTCTTATCAATACGACTGTTAGACGTTGTCGCCGCTTGTTGGTGCTAGATCAAACTTAACGCCATCTCCTATTTGTGGACATTTATGTTGATAAGATACACAATGAAAATAAGAGTCTTCTCTATTTGTGTTAAATCCTAGTGCTGGTGAACATGGAATGGTATTTTCTAAATTATATTTTAAAGATTATTTCTTATATTTGTGTATCTCAACACGTATGATGTATTGTCCAAACCTAACAAATCTATTTATTTATACCCTTTGTTCGATCATCTGTGGAAAATGATCAAGTTTGCTAAGATGACAAAGGTGTCTATGATAATCTTTATGATTAACACGTCACAAATTATTTTAAAAATGCTTTACAGACTCTTACTGGACTGATGTTGAAATTATCTTAATTGAGCTATGCAGGGCATTGTGTCTCAGCAAAGTAATGAATTGTACATATTTAGGTAATGGAAAGATATTTCTCATTGGAAACTCTAAACAGATATTCAAATTTGGTAGTTTGAGTTTCAAATATGGGTTCGAAGATGTTCGTGTAGTTACAATTATTGCAGCGTATGAAATTAAAACGCTCACACTTAAAACGTTTTCGTGGACTTAGTTCAATCAAAACAAGTTGTAATCATTTATTCCATTTAATGATCCCAATCAATTAAATAAAAACGTTACAAATCGATCAACTGAACAATCAGTTTGCAAGTGTCCTTGATATCCATTATCGTACACGTAAAAAAACTATGTACTGCATCACGCTAAATTGATGTCTACACTATCGTTATGTGTTTTAAATAAAATTGATGGTTTACTTCCTGAATCAGAAATGGAAGAGTATTCAGACCTTGCTTGGTAGGACAGGACGGGACAGTCTGAAGCGACAGATAGAATCTTTTAAGATTGAAGATTGTCCTCTTGAAGTTGCTAACGGAGCAAAGGAAAGCCTAAGTGAATACAGCATAGAACAGGTCCGACTTGTAAGTGCTGGCTGTGCTACATTCTTCGTCTGGGTAAGTAAAACTGCTTTGAATAACCAGAAACTTATCCACATGCGGAGAAAAATCGATACCTTTGTCAAATTGTTCATGGAAGCCGGATATAATGACTTGCCGCGACCGGGAAGCGATTCCGGATCGCCGGGTGACAAATAAAGCGTACTAACCACTGGACCACGGCCACGGCTTATCAATTACATTAAGGAAATTGGACTGAATGATAAAGTGTGATAACCTTTTTACACTCCGTAAACGCTTATAATTATACTATAGATTAGTCTAACGCATTTTTACTTTACGTTACTACAAAAAAAAAAAGATTTCAACCAAGTGTTAACTATAACCATGTACATTCTTATTAATATATAATTTTTGTTTTATACATGGATCATATCTGTTGCTTTTACGTTTATCTAAATGCGCACAACAAGACCATTAGTTGACGATGCGCCATAAAACATAATTAAGATAAATTGTAGTTATTAGGAAAATGAAATATTTGTTTAGTCGTCGTGTGTAATAAGCGTTTGACAGAGCTGTGAGCAGGACACGGCGAACGAGTGAGTTTAATTGTGATGTGCCTAATAAAGTGTCAATTAAATACACGTTTACAAACATGTAAATAAAATGACATATGAATAATATACTGAATACAACTTATAATCCCACATTGCATATTGCAAGTCAGTTTTCATGAAGTCCAACAACCGTTCCGCTAGGTTCACTGGGTGATTAAGTTGTTTAGATATTTCGAAATCTGTAGCTTATAAATATTTTGTGATTTTTTCAATGGTCTTTTAATAAAATGCAGAAAAAACGCATTGTATTCAATGGGGGGGGGGGGGGGGGGTATAAGTTCTTCTATGTATAAACACAGTATAACATGTACAGTGTCAATACGAATCAAAGTGAAGTCACTGATGCAAGCGGCTAGCCATGCTGTTCTGTGTCCATACAATGTATTTGTATAAATTAGACAATGCAAATGTCGTAAATCTTTGAAATAAAATAATGTTCTCTTCTGTTCCGTTCTGATAAACAAAATAAGACAGATAAGTATGCTTACTACTTCTGCTTCGTTTTCGGTTTGACCTTGTTAAAACAAAATGGAATATAATTATTAATTTTTTTTGAAGTTTATTTTAATTGTTTTGTTTATTGCCATGGTTAAAAAAATGAAACTAGGTTTTAGCAACTGTCGAGATTTCTAGCATCAAAACATTGTACAAAAATTACCATTTTTTTATCAAAATGTGATGTTATGATTTCAAACTTTAGACTGAGTTCAGTTGCATGTGGCATTTTAGTAATTTTAAAGTGTTTCTACTTTCCATCTAGGTTAAGGGTGTCATAGAAGAGTTGGAGAGGCGAGCTGGCGAAGAAATGAGAAATATTCGGCCATGTACCTCTAGGAAGAAGAAGCGGAACCTTAAGAGGGAAATGACAACTTTAGTGACCCTTCAAAGTGCCGCAAGGAACAGTACCATGACCCCTGAAACCCCTTCTTCAATGGGGTAATGAAACCCACTTGCTATCTTATTCTTGTGAACAGATTTTAAACCACACATACAACTTTTAAGTCTTTTTTCTTACTTCAAGTGTAGATGATTCTATCATTACGAAAATACCGCTACTCCCCTAAAAAGCACCCCTTAGTATGAAATATTTTACAGGTTTTGTTTTAATTTGTTGATTAATTGTTTCAACTTTTTTGCATGCATTAGTTATAATCTGATAAGTAAAGTATTTATAATGAGTCAGTTTTTGAAGTTTTACTTATAAATAGTAGGGAATCGTTTTTGCGCGGGGTGTTTAATTGGGAGTATTCGGTGATAGTGTTCTTACTGTATAAAGACATGTGATGTTAGGATAATGCATTGCTACACATTGACTGCTGAAAAAATCTCGTATGCGACTTAAGATGTATATATTTACTCTGTTTTAAACTAAATATCTTCTAAGATACAGCTAATCTCTTAATTCCTTTTATAGTTTTGAAATAAACGTTTAATGACCGATTATTATAATTGTGTTATTTAATTCGAACATAGCGGTCAGCAAATGCTCGTGGAATACACTACTTGACCAAACCAAATCATTCGCACCTTACTTTCACTATATTATTTATTCATTGTATCATTATTCTGCGAGCACTGTAGTTGTATTAAGATCTAACGATAGTTTTAAAAATTATACAGTGTTGTTATATATCGTGATGTATTTGGAAGGGCAATGGTGTATGGGAAGAGCGTGCGACTCCTAACCCGGAGGTTGCGGGTTCAAATCCCATCAGTGGTGGAATTTGATCGGAACCTTCACAATCCCTTCTTTCGTCGCGAGTACTGGTCAGAATCCAGGAAACAGTCATCGAGAGTGGTTAATATACGATGTTTACATAAGAACTTGCTCTACATAAGTTTAAACTATGTATTTCAGTGAAAATTCACTAACTTATTTAAGTTTATATTATCGTATAATAGTGTTGTAGTATTATACTGTGTTCTCACAAAAGATAGGTGACTCATAAGTCATCTAATTGGTTGGCCCTTTCAATAGGGGCAGCACTATAATAAAGCATTTACCGTTTTATAAACTACATTGTATGTCACTAAATTATTGAAAATTCGGCGTATTTGTGGTACAGAAATCACCTACACATCTGGAATAATTTAGTTGCATTGTTACAAGCCTAAAGTGACACTATAAAAGCTTTATAAACATGTGAGTATTGTCGATATTAATATTCTTAGCCTGGTTTTGACTGAATGGGACGGATATATACTAGTATATATACAAATTCAAACTCATCTTATTTTTGTTGTGTAGTACATGTAATATTATTGTATGATTGTTTGTGTTTGTTTTGAAACTATCACGTATTTATAGATTTTCTTTCAAGTTTAGATTCATGTATTGTTAATTATTACAGTTCAAATAAATATGAATTGTTTATAAAGTCATCGTTTTAACCCTTCCCTGCATCATTCAATCTACTAGTCCAGTGCAACCTCTTCAAAATAACACCCTTTGGGGGAAGCAAACTTATGTATTTGTCGAGAGGTTGTTGCTCTAGAGACGTTAAATCGATATTTAGATCGTACAGTTCGAAAATGCCGTGTCCTTTCGCTACAGATGTAGTTCATTGCCAAAGAGATAAGTTTGCTTCGAAACATAACGGCGTAGACAGAGATGAAATCGTACAGTCTAAATCATGTTGTTGTATTAGGAAGGTTGTTGTTCAAGGGAGGGCCGCTCTGGAGAGGTTGTACTGTCAATGTATACGGGGCCTTCCTATAACAAATTGGGTTGTCTCTGACTAGTGATCGCAAGTTCCTGTAACAAATTATGTTGTCTCTGACTAGTGATCGCAAGTTCCTATAACAAATTATGTTGTCTCTGACTAGTGATCGCAAGTTCCTGTAACAAATTATGTTGTCTCTGACTAGTGATCGCAAGTTCCTATAACAAATTATGTTGTCTCTGACTAGTGATCGCAAGTTCCTGTAACAAATTATGTTGTCTCTGACTAGTGATCGCAAGTTCCTATAACAAATTATGTTGTCTCTGACTAGTGATCGCAAGTTCCTATAACAAATTATGTTGTCTCTGACTAGTGATCGCAAGTTCCTTTATGCTATGACTTCTAATCCAATCGGAACCAAGGCATCCGCTAGTTTAGCTAACTATCAAACGATTAGCGGTGCAAACAAGGAGTCTCATCCCACTGTTAAAGCAGGAATATTGTCAAAATAAGCCATGCATAATGGCAAGACGTTAAATTGCAGTAAAAACGTAAATATAAATGCAAAGGTATCTAAAAAAGTTAATAATCATTTAAATCTATCTACATATAATTTTAAAATAAAATAATTCTGACAAAAAAAAATGCTTGGCTAGAGTTGCAACATAATATTTATACAGTGTTACCTCAAATTCTATGCACCTTACATAAATACATGAACAATATAATTTAAAATAATGAAACCCCGTCATATCAACTGTAGTCACTTAGTGAACGTATGCGTAAATGAGATAAAAATGGACATTTAAACACAATTTTCCCATACTAAGAACAAGTCAAAACCTCTTCTTCTATCACTGCTACACAGTCAGGTCAGTCTACACATCTTGAGACAACAGTATGGATGAGAATCAGGGGTAAATTACTCTTCTTATTTATTTAAACTGTAATTATAATGAATATGAAAACTCATGGTAATACTTATGCTATACACGCTAAATCGGACGAAGAAATTCCACATAAAGTATTCCAAATGAACACATCTGCAACATAAAATGATCTCAAATAATAATATTTATTGGAAACAAACAATGTTAATCAATACCTGATTTATCTTTTTTATGTCAGTTCGAAATTAATCCTAGACTATAATCTTGCTCGTTCCCCACCGAAACGACCTGGCGGAACGGACGGAAGTCAGCTAAATCTTATATTTATCTCATGATTAAGTTGTTCTCATGCCGCTTTAAATATTGCGCGCCATTTGTTTTTCCTTTGTTTGAAAACTTTTTTATTTGTATTTTATACTATTGTTTTAATTTAACATTCTTGACATACTCTATACTAAGGTTGTATCTTTCTGTGACTGTCAGATTCATTTTAATGAAGAATGGATCACAATGAAATGTTACTTTGTGACAATGCATATTAAGACGGATCTACGTATCTGCAGTGAAGATTTATTCACGCATTGTATTATCAATTCTGTGTCAGTACTGTAGTTATAGCAAAACCGTTCAATTACAAATTAGTTCTGAATTCCAGGAGGTATATCGCAGTTCGTAAAAACAGAGAGGAATATAAATTTCGAGATGCAACATCCACATCAGTCACAAATAAGCCTTAGTAATAATGGGCAGGTTCGTCTCACCATGCATCGTATAGATACTAATGTTGTTGGAATTGATATTAATATCAGCGCATCAAAGTAATGAGATTCTTGATGCAATAAGTATTTGTTTTTCTCGTTTATACGTTTGTACTGTTTTAGTGATGCAAGACCATTTTTTTGCATCCAAAAAAATCCGTTTCTGGCCACATTTCATTTGCTTAGTATATTATAAATCTATTTTTTGAATTACTATCGAAAACATAACATTCATGATTAAATACTTTGTAAGGTGGACATGGGAGGATGCCCGACCTCTGTTCCCACCTGTTACGCGGATAATAAATGGGGTTACCCATCAGGGGCCCGACATCGAAAAAAATATAATGTTGTATAATTCATGTTCCATTGCAATTAAGAGTCATGTAATATTTGTTGGCAGAGAACACTATCCAGTAACGAATATCAACACGTTATATAAACCCTTTGTAAGTCCAGCTTGAGCTACGATTTACATACTGTATTCTCTTTTATTTTCGTCGGGCTCAATGTTCGTGGTTTCTACTAAAGTGGCTATTTCGTGGGGAAATATATTAAGGGATTTTGATTTTTTAAGTACCTTACTCTGCATTTAAATTGGCAGGAATCAACCTAATTAAATCCGCAACGAAAATTATTGATTCCACAGTATACAAATGTAATACACTTTTCATTAAATAAAGTCATCGAACAGTTTTGGCAAAGCAGTGAATTTAACGGAAGTACATTAGTATTGGAGTGGTTATCGTCTCTGTTTAACAATCACTTGCCCATCATACCTGTCAGTTCGAACCCCACACAGTACTTGAAACAATTCCACTGGATGAAGCTGTCCAGCCGTGATATACGCCTAAGGTCGTCCCCGAGACAAACACCTACCTGTTGTTGTGACCATACTGTAAATCAGCAAGAAAGAATTTGATATCACTAGTTACCCTGCTAATTTATTGTTTACGTATGAGAATAAGCCAATCCACATTTTACAGTGTGCGTTATATACGTATGATATACATGAATTGGAATTAATAACACATACATTAAATGAGAATGTAGATGATTTCAGAAACATCAAAATACAACAAAATGATGTTGAACTAAACAAATAAAGAACCCGACAAAAAAAACTAACTGAAACATCGAGAAAGAGGGCTATGAAGATTGAAAAAATACCTCTCCCACTGTCCGAACACCTACAAGAACATAACCACCGCATGGGAGATAAAAGCACCAAGGCAATGATGGCCTTGTTAGATTTCTATGAAATAATTTGTCCTGAATCAATCACGGACATTTTCCAATATATACCATCCATAAAAGCACATACTTTTAACTTTGTACTATTATATTGTTTGAATGACCTGACTAGTTTACACCACTGACCAAAGCTTTGAAGCTTTTGAGTCCTTTTAGAATAATCTAAGCCTTGTGCTCAAAATAATTATCTGAAAATGGAGCGGACAGATTTTTGGTAATTTTATGATTTTTAAAGGTTTCCATGACAGAAAATGATTTACCATGATTTTTAAAGAAAAGCACTGACGTTCCTTTGTGTTAGTTTCCTTTAACTTCTATAGAAGGCAATGGAAGCAGGATATTTTCAAAATTAAAGAATAAAATAAAACATCCATTATAAACATGAACACGCATAATAAAAAGATGCAATCTTTGATAAAGACAATTATAAGTCACCGTGCACAACTAGTATATTATTTTCTATTTTCCGCATGCATCTTTCAATGTGTTGTAAAATAACCTTAAGGTGTTAAAAATGTCCATAAGACTGAACTTTTTTGACATACTCGCTCAATGCTACAATATTGTTAATACAAAAAAATAGTACTGCCCAATTATCTTTTGATAGTTAACCTAGATACTTAAATTCATTGTACGCCACATTTTGAAAATTTAGTACGAGTTGTCGCTCTTGTTGAAATTTAGAAAAAAATGTTAATTTCTGAAGATATTGCATGGTGACTTACACTTTTCTTTATCAAACTATATTGATATCGTGTTTGTTGCATCTTTCTATCGTGAGTTTTCATTAAATTGGTCTCTTTTTTTCTTAAATCTTTGCAAAATGGGCTACTCCCATACACATTTATAGGGCTAATAACTCAAAGATTATCATTGTTTTTTTAAAAATCTCACGGTAAATCTTTTTCTATCATAGTAACCGTTAACATATAAGAATGTCCGCTCCCTTTTGAGATAATGATTTTGGGCATTTTATGTACAAAACCTTAATCGGTCATACTCTTACCTGACCAGTACAATATGGAATTAGATATTTGCACATATTTATGTTGTGGTAGTGAGGTGAATGTTGCAGTACATTTTGTATTTCCAAGATGCGCAGTTTAAGCTTTTCTTGTTAGCCCGGCTGTTTACGAGGAAAACTTCATTGTGTCGTCTACGTCTGGGTCTGTGCAAAAACTTTAATGTAGCACATATGATAGCAACATGAAGCTTAGTTGGTGGATAGAGCTCACTTAGGCGATGAACAGCCGAGCGTTTCTATGAAGAACTTAAATCGATTATTAGTAAACATATGCGACACGTTTTAATTTACATTTAACTCGTTACAAGTGTAATGTAAGCCAACCACAAAATTACTCTAAAACAAATAAAAAATGGCGTGGTTTAAGTAATTATTTTCGTCTGATTGATAGTTATAAAAGAAAATAAAACAATTTATGTACAATTTAACTGCTAAAAATTGTCAAAACGCCCAATTAATTACTAACTTTGTTTTGAGTTTGGTACAGTTGATAGATTGAATTGGGAAAAAGAATCGTTCACCGCGATGATTAACGTATATAAAAGATAATATAAGTCCGCATGTTTTGCTGTTTTTAAAGGGCGTTACTCATCATCGAACCATTATTTCGATTTGGTGGTTTAAACATGCACGCACATATGCACATTATACATACACACCTTGTCATTAACATTCACAACCGAATGTACGCAATGCAATAAAATGCGTAAGTGAGTAGACCGGTCCAGCTTGTCAAATATTAATTAATAGTTTCATTGTTTTACACACCATCGTTATCCTCAATGCGTGAATATTCATGTTCATATCACTCAGACCGTTAAAATACTATTTTGTAGCGGTTGCAAAAAATACTACGCCGCCTCCGTCAGACATTTACGGTTTCTGATTTTAACTTTAGTGACGTAAAAAACGAAGTGAGCGTACTATATAAAGTCCTGTGTCTACTTCAATGACAATCAAACTGCACGTAGCTTTCACCGACAACTGACTACCGAGAAGAACAGAAGAGCAGAATACAAAGTAAGTACGAACTAATTTTGTACACTAATCGTAATGTTAATAACTTAATATAACTCTTTATGTTATAAATTGAATATTTGGCTGAATATGAAATTAATGCCGTAAGATATGTATGCATATGCAGGTTGAAAGCGAATTGAGTTTTGAATAAATATGCTTTTTTAAAAATTTAACTGACGATCAAAGTGGTCAAATAAAATGCAACAACCATTACATCTAGGTAGGATGCTTAATATTTTGAGATATTGTTAATTAAATATGGGTTGTTAAGGATGATTTTAATTTTGTTTTGATATGTCCGTTGTGTGGTGCCATTCATTCTAAAAACATAAACAAAACACTGGACTTTACCAACCCACTTAAAATTGTTTGAACTTGTGTCATAAACTGAAGCAGCTGTAGATGCAAGACATATTGCTGTGTATTTATTTATGTTATTCATTCGGGAGGAAGACATTTTCTAGTTCGCCTAGAGGCATGGCTAATTTATAACACTTATTAAATATAAATGCAATTCATATACGATCATTATTCTACCATTAGACATATATGTCATATATCATTCTGCACGTGTTCATCTTCATGCTAGATATGTTGATCTTTGTATATTTTGAAAAAAAATCAAGAAATAGTATCGCACTTGAATAATATTTCATAGTGAGCCATGTATTGTACATTATGTCATTCATAACACGAATTTCCTCGTTCAGCTTTGAAATGATATATACTCCATCAGCTAATGCACGAATGAACTCACTTTGTTTGAATAATTGAAAACATAATAATTTGTCACCATTCATCAGCGATGTAATATTTAAGTATTGGTTAATACTCTTGTTACAGTTTTAAAATAGACATATGGACATAATGAAAACTGTATAACAGATTTGATTTAACTTTGCATGATCATATCATATGAACATTTCTCACAATAAGAAACCTAATGATTTCTTTCTACTTTGTCAATTTAAAATAAAAACAAAATAGTTATGCGTTTATTCAAGCGTGCAAATCATAGTATATTTCCTCAATAAAACTTAATTAGGGAACGAAATACTTCTTACATACAAATGCATCATTTGCCGCGAATTATTCAAAATAAATTAGTATTACTCTATACGAAAGATGGACAATATACATAAAAGTTGCAAAGAAAAGTAATCAGACGTATGATTATTGTATTCATTTGTTATTATGTTCAGGTGAACTGACTATCGATAGGTGTTTCATGATTATGTATCATCTGCTTAAAATTGTGCAGTGATACTAGTAAGTAAACATTGAAAATAAATGCCTTATTGCATTAATTTGGTTAATTCCTTATATCAGTTTAATTTTAACTAAGTCATGAAATATCACATTCACAAAAAGAAATAAAAAATACAAAAATTATATAGTTGGATATTGCGGTAAATTAAGTCAACGAGGTACAGAGATACATTAACAAATGAATGATCACAATATATCGTAATATCGTAGAAAAAAATACAAGTCAAGCTAAATGCGGATATATCATTAAATATTTCGTATACATGTATTACTCTTTTTCAGAGAATCAACAATGAGATCACTACTGTTACTGGCGCTTGGTGTGACGGCCTATACTGTTGTCAGTGGCATGCCGTTCGTGAATGATTTTTGTCCTAATATCTTACCAAAAGATACAACACATTTCCCATTCAGCGAGGACTGCGAACATTACCTCCAATGTACACAAGACGAATTTGGACAGGTTAATGGAACACTAATGCCGTGTCCTTTCGCTACATATTGGAGCCAGGAATCGCAAGCATGCGCTAATACAGAATTAGTCCATTGCCTTAACGATAAGTGTGCTTCGAAACCTAACGGCATAGACAGAGACGCTGTCAGAAATTGTCGCGGTTATTGGGAATGTGAGAATGGGAAGTCGGTACCTAAATGCTGCCCAATGGGACAACAGTTCGATATGGCAATATTAAATTGTCGTAATGCTACCACAAACGAAAACGAATGCAATGCTACATGTTTTGGTGACGTTTATTCCACATCTAATGAAACAGCAGCCAATGATACACAGATCGAAGACTCACAAAATACCGTAGTATGTAATTCGAAACTTCACCCAACAAAACATGGCTGGTATATCCAGTCCATAGAGGGATACGGAGACATCGAGCGTGCATGTGCTGTTGGAACAATATTTAGTACTAAACTCTGTGTATGCGACCGAGATACAGAACCGCAAAAACCAAGGTGCACCCCAGAGATAAATCTGACATTTGACAACGAGCAGTCATACAAACAACAAAGCAAAGGTCATTTCGTTAATGTCCAGAACGTAGATGTAGTCAATGGTACAGGTTCATTTGATGGCCTATCCAGCAAAATAGTAATCCCTATGTTCAACAACATGGAACATAAAAACACTTTTGTTGTAAGCATTACTTACTTTTCTGATACGAGTCAATTAGTCTCACCTCACACTATACTGTCCAACGGAGATTGTGGACACATGCCATCGGTGGAAATTTTAGAGGATAATCAGGAAGTCACATTTACCGCTGGTACCGCAAAGAATGGCCTAATATCCACAACAGTACAGCAAAATCCTGTCACCGACCAAAAAGTTCTACTGTATAAATTATCTGCTGGTCAACTTACTGGCACGGTAAATAATGTTGTGTCAAGCGTATTCGCTGAAGGTTATCTCGACAACGTACCTTGTGTTCTTACCATCGGGGGAGCAACTAATCAGGCCAGCGCCTTCAGTGGTACGATTGACGAAATCAAAATCTACATGTGTGATCCTGACACCAATCCTTCTCCACAGTAAATTATTCACTGTTTGTTCTGATTATTTATTACTGATATCATTCCATCGAACCAATGTTATTTCAAATGTGCTATTTATGTAAAATTCAAATATATTGAGCACAATAAAGCGTTCTATGAACAATTATATGTTTGCTGTTGTATCTGATATTACCATTTAGATATTGTCGACATACCTTGTATGACATGAACATCTACGCACAAGTCGCTTAACAAGTTCTATGTATACAAAATTTAATACATACTACCGTGTTAGGGACAGAACCTGCCATTGGATTATTTAGTGTAGCAAAACTTCGTTTCATAAGGGCAGTCTAACATATTTGCAGCATAACCAGAAATGACGATGGTACTGAAAGTACTGTCGGAACTTGATTTATTCCATACGAAGCAAAAAAAAAAAAAAAAAAAGACATGTATTCCCACACTTTCATGACCATGCAAACATTTTAACATTTACACCTACGGACCGATTTTTCTTCCATATTGTAATGCAGGTCATACGCATGCATGTGAAGGGCATACGCTAGCACGTTAATTGATGACCACAAACTAGTGAACAACACACCAGTGACAGTAAATACCAACATCGATTCTTCTGGTTTGTACACAACAGAACATCGTCGCATTGAACACAACCAGGGTCACTCAAATAAAAAGACACTGACACAATAGATGCGGGAGATTCAGACATGATAATGTTATTCTAAATAATCTTGCATAAACAGAACTTTTGATCATTTTTAAAAGAACTTACAAGTAATGTACGTTCGTATTTATAAGCGACTCGAATTATTATTCGTAAGCCGCAGTAAAAACATTCGACTTCCGCAGTTTACCGGACATGAAATCATTCTATAAATAACGATTGCATCGTCAAGCTGACACTAGTAAATGTGAATATTACGGAGTTAGAATAGATAAAAATTCGCCCTGTAATATTATGAAAATGTATAAAAAAGGCACAAAACACACACATCGATGGTAAATATTTGCAAATGCACGCATACGTCCGTAGAGATGTTTCTGAACCATCGAACGAAAACCGGAAGCAGAACTAGTTTAATAAACATGATATGCAAAACAGCCTCTTAGACGCGATATTTCATTGGACAGTGGATACGCGGTTTTAATTCTACGCATTTGAAATAAAAGATCAATGTATTTAGGACGAATATACAGCTCTTAGAGCCCCATGAGCTTTCTGCAATAAAAATATATGTAAAGAACAAACACTTGCTGATATTATCCCAAGATAATTATTACCGACGAAACAAGCCCTTTTTCTTTTAAAACCACTAATTTCGCTGTGTATTTTGCTTTTGTAAACTTGAAATATATAGGTAGCGTGACGTCACTTGATGCCGTGTGCATAATATGACTGCGGAAAAACACAACTGTTCTATAAATAGTATTTTATTCAATGATATTGAAAAAATACGATAGTGGTTTTGGAAACATGTTTTCTTGCTATAAAGTATGCACGGGAGGAAAACACACCGGATTCCTCTGTTATATTGCCTTTCTATATTATATGTTAATAAATCAGTGATTTGATATAGGCCCTGTCATTTGTCAGGGGGCCGAAGGCCGAGGGCCAAATACGACTGTCCCGAGGACAAATAACAGGGCCTATATCAAATCACTTATTTATTGACAATTCTATTAAATAACCTTATTATCTGAATCAGTTTCAGTCTAATTTTTTGAAACCACATGAATAGCAAATTACTTAATACAAGATGGCCGGCATTTCAGCTAGAATCTATATCACTTTTTGGCACTGCTCTAGCAGCCAATCAAATTGCTTAAAATGCGGGCCAATAATCCATATCACTTTTCGGCCCGGGGCCGAAAAGTGATATATATATAGTTTATTTATTATAGTGACAGGCATAATAAAGAAATATATAACGTTACATAATACATTAATATTTTGCAAAAACTCAGCCTAATAAGGCTTATCAGTCACTTATTATAATTATACATTTTATACGAAAAACATATAGTATATAAACACAGAATTTAAAGGAAAATAAAAACATTTATAAGTTACATAAACACAGTTTGTGATTAAATCAAAATATGTTATGAATGTAGGTACAATAGAACGGTATAATATTAAACAATGAAACGTATATGATGTAGGAGGAAATTCAAAGAAGAAACGTTAGTAATAACTAGATTCGACATTTTAAGGCTTCATTGATGAAAATACTTAAGGCTTTAATAGCTTCTGGAATACAAAAAAAGTTTCTTAAGAGTGTCATAGAAATCATTGCGGTTGATAATATTTAGGGGCGAAATGTTTAAGTAAAGTTTATCTCTCAAGAACGCGAATTTTTGACAGATAAAGATAAAATGAATCTGAGTTTCAATTAATCCAGTATTACATTGCTTGCATATCCTAGATTCTCTTGGAATATTTAGAAAACGTCCTGTTTGAATATTTAAAGGTAATGTGCCAGATCGGAGTTGAGTAAGGACAGATCTCAAATGTTTTTGCATATTCATTTTTATATAGATTTCACATTCAAAAATATAGATATTGGCCCGCTTATTGGAAATGCCACTGTATTATTATACCAGGCAGTAAACAAGTTACAAGGCTGATAATAAATAGTTATTTAATAACAGGATGTATTAAACAAGGAGATACAGGGCTCGACTTTTGTCATCGGTTGTCTTGATCTTAATCAAATACAATACAACAAGAGAACGCATTATTTTAATTCATACATTTGTTACTATATATTTTAATATATCTGAAGCTCACAATACCTGTTGATTAGATTTGATTAAACAAGTAATTCAAACATTATATACTAGACTAAGTGTAGCAAGAAAAACTATAACAAAACGTTATAGGTAGATGAATTACACGAAACATACTGGTTTATGTTTTTTTGTATGAAGTTGCTGTTTTCATAAAAGATATTGACTGTTTATTTTATTCAACCCTCCATCATGGAGAGTCTAACATATTTACATGATATGAGTAATACACATATATTGACAATCATGATTATTCGACAAATGATTACATTCATGTATATAGTTCACAAGCACATGGTAATGTCATACCCTAAACCCTAATTGTTAACAAGTTCACTATGATCTGCTATGATACAACCACATTGAGCTTTAAATAGCATTTCAGATATTATGCACAAAACAGCTTATCACAGAGAAATGCCTAACTATCAAGTACAAGTAGATTCAGTCATCATCATTAGCCAATCAAATGGCCAGGGTTAGCCAAACTAGTAATAACAAGAACAGCTATAACAAAGCGTTATAGTTAGACGAAGTACAAGAAGCATTGGTTTAAGTTTTTTGTATGAAGTTGCTTTTATTCATTCCTCCATTATGAAGAGTATAACATATTTACAAGTTATAGATACATGTAATACACATAACATATTTTGACAATCATGAGTATTTGACAAATGATTACATTCATGTATATAGTTCACATGTACATGGTATTACCATACCATACATCAATGGAATTAAGTACACCCTAAATTCTACCAAATCCACCATAGTCTGATACGATACAACCACATTAAACTTGCATCTAATGATGTTCCCGATATTATGCCACGTTAACATCATAGAATGATGCCTACATTAGACGAACAGATTCAGTCAAACATGACAGGTAACGCGACGAATAGCCGGTCCAATGATTGACCAATCAAAAATGACCAAAATCACCATTAGCCAATCAAATGGCCAGGATTGGCCAAACTAGTAATAGACAATACAGTCAGTACTCGCAAACAGCTATAATCAACAAATACTCGTAAGTATAATTCGTCTAGATAAACACTATAAACTAATACTCATAAGCATAATTCGTCTAGATGTCTGCATTATCAAGCTTCCCCTTTTTCAGGGTAGCCCCCCCCCCCCCCGGTAACTTAAAAACGTTTTCAATGCACCGGCCCCGGTAACATTAAAACGTTTTCAAACGCCCTCCCCCGTTTTAATAACCCCCCCCCCCTCCCTATGTTGATTCTTCTTGGCGAAAACGTTTATATTTCAGGTTATAATTCATATTAAATGGTTTATTGGCATGTAGTTCCTGTATTTCTAAACTGAATATACGCAATAATTATATGAAGCTATGGAATCATATTAGGGACATGGAGAGTACGCGCCTTTATTCAACAACAAAAACGGAAGACATGACCTGTGCAATCCCACACTTAATTGTGTTCAGAAAACCAACAATAGCGATTTTTTTCTCTTTTTTGTAAAATTATTAAAGATTGCAATAATGCTCATAGGATTACATAATGAAGGAATGGACTTGTCCGTATATGACGTCATTTGATTTCGTCGAATGATTTCATCATCAGGACCGCGTGTATAGTCTCATATTTGAAATTGTGATCTCCTTTATAATTATATTCGTATGCAAGCTCTTCCATTATGAATTTTTAAATTGTTACCCAGGGGTAATCTGAAAGCGTTTTCAAAGCGCCCCAGGATAATTTAAAAACGTTTTCAGACTACCGGGTAGGGCATTTGAAAATGGAGGGGTTAATCCGAAAACGATTTTAAGTTACCGGGGGGTGAACTGAAAAGGGGGAGTTTGAAAACGTTACACCGGCGCCATTAATTGCCGGTAATGAAGTACAAAAGAATGTTTGTTAGCCAGGAAATAAGGGGGAATACGAATAAGTAAATAAATATTCGTCGTTAATTTCGAATCCCGACCTGACATTCATAAGTAACAGTAAACATTTTCAAAATTGGGAATTTAATTTGTTCAGTTTGTTTTTGGGTTTCCAATAATTATGAAAAGGTGGAGCAGTGCTAATTCAAATTTCTAACTACATGTACATCTACTTAAGACTAATTTAAACAACATTTTCTTACCTTTAAAACTGGATAATTAAAACCAGGAGACTTTCCATTTAGTGCTTTGAAAACGTGAGTCAACACATTGGGCTCCACTCTAAATTGTACCGGTAGCCAGTAAAGATCCTTCAGCACAGGGGTGATGTGATTGTAACGCCGTGTCCGTGTGATGAGGCGGGCGGCTGTATTTTGAATATTTTGTAGCTTATTCAGAATGATTTTGGGGAACCGCACAGAAACGAATTGCGGTAATCCAGTCTTGATGTTACTAACGAATTTATAAGTGATTTTGTTGCATCAACAGTCAAATAATTATTGTCTGATTGACCTATATGTCTGATCTGCATAGAACACGACTTTGAATCAGAGTTAACATGTTTATAGATGTCCAAATGTGAATTTAGCATGGCACCGAGGTTTCTCACCATCGTTAATGATCTGATCACAGCGTCCCCAACTTTCACAGTTAGATTCTCGGCTGTACTTGTATTTCGTTTCGGCACAAACAGGATTACCTCTGTTTTGTCAGCATTTAGTTTTAGCAAATTTGCTTTTATCCAGTGCAAGATATCCTTCAGACAAGTTTCCATTCGTTGCAGTGTTTCATCACGCGAAACGCAATATTTTGGTTTAAATGCCAAATACAATTGTGAGTCATCAGCGTAGAAATGATGTTGCAGTTGGTGCAAATTGCACCCAATGGTTTTGTGTACATGATGTAGTTCTTCGGACCAAGCACAGAACGCTGTTGTACACTATAGTTCATCAGTACTGGTTTTAAAAGTTCACCATATATACAGACAGCCTGGTAGCGGTCATGACTTAGATATGATTTCATCATTCTAATTGCTTTCCGTTATACCGAAATGATTTTCAAGTCTACGTAGGAGAATGGTATTATCAATGGTGTCAAATGCTGCTGATAAGTCAAGCATTTCCAGGACCGTAGATTTATTCTGATCAAGAGAACAAAGGATGTCATTTTGCACACGAAGTAGAGCAGTTTCAGTTGAGTGGAATTTTCTGTTTGCTGATTGACGTTCTTCATGGAGATTATGCAGTGTTAAATGCTCCTCTAGTTGAGCATCGACTACCTTCTCAAGAACTTTGGAAATGAAAAGTAAGTTTGACACAGGTCTGTATTTTTTTCAATACATTTTGATCAAGGCCTGGCTTTTTTGTTAATGGTCTTATTCTGGAGTTGTTAAAAGCCGTGGGTAAATAAGCACTTTTGGGTGATGCATTGCAAATTCTTGTTAATAATTTAAGCAATCCTTCAACAGGCATGTAGTGTACTTTACATAAAGATGACGGTGCTACAACAATAGCCGTCATGTATGTTTTATTGTTATTTGATGCTTTTGTTGGGTCGATTTTGGATATATCAAATAATTATGTGGGTGCTCAAAGTCAAAGAAAATAGAGAGAATCGATTTTAAATTTTGTAAACGAATGATCATAAAACTAAAAACAAATGCTTACTCTGTTGATCTTTATGTCCCCATCCTCGTATATTTCAAGGTATGTTAATATTATAAAATATTGGTGTAAATTATTATACACAGAATATATTATAAACTAATAAATTATTAAACAGTGTACAAACAGACTATTTTAGATTCGATTTGTAAAAAGGGTTAACAAATAGGGTTTCTAATTCAGAAAATTGTTAAACGATTCTGGTTTTTCATTTGTTTTTGAACACTATAAACACATTAAACCAAGATTCGAGTATAATGGTTATCTTGAAATTTTGCACAGTAATTTAAGATTTGTCATTACTAGGCTTAAACTGTCTGACCATCCCCTACGAATCAAAAAGTCGTTATAGCAGAAATAAAATCGAAAGAAACTTAGTGTATTACTAAATTTCTGTTGTTTTTATTAGCATAGAGTAACTGATTGTATAAATAAAAGCTAGACTATGAATGACAATGTCTGTTTCATTACCCCCTTCTGTGAAAAATGGGCCTTGCTGGTCCATAAGTCATATACCTTGCATTTCATGAACAATGTCTTTAATGAAGACACATTTTTCTCGTTATTGTTATAAAGACATATCAATGTTCACTTTTTTAAACTGCTAAGTACACCAAATAGGACTGTTTTCTAAAATAGATTATATTTTTAATTATAATTTCTCATTTGTATGCCTTTCCACCTATCACAAACATGATGTGCTTATTTGTATTGCATATTTGTATTTTTTGACGATGTAATGTCCATAATTAACGTTAGATATTCTGTTCTGTTTATAAGATTGTTTGTGGACGCATAACACACTGAGCAAAATGATAAATCAGAACGTCGTAATTGAAGGATAAAGACTGTGGTTCAGTTTAACACTGTCTTAAAAATACCTTTGCTTTTACTTAAAAAAAGTTTGAATAAATTCCTATTTCAATAATTGCTTATTATATGCGATTCCAAACCGCATTTTTGTAAAATTCGGATATCTCGAAGATGACATACATAATGCATAATTGATATTCATAATGCGTTTCAAAAGGTAACAACATTGGAAATACCGGTACCAGCATGTTGCAGTATAAAAAGCAGGTATATAGGGGAAATCACGCAAAAACACCAAATATCGCGTAGGAACATTGTTCTTTATTCTGTAAGGTGTAATCAAACTCGTATCGTGATGTCCGACCTTAGATGATAAACATGTGTCCCACCTTAGCAATGTTATGTTGATTTGTCACGGACACTTCTCCGTAGGAAGTTTAAAGAAATTCCACCGTATTCTTTCCATTCCTGTAATATAATAATTATATTGTTAGAGAATGCATGCTAGTACTAATAGTGTACAAAGAAGAAAAACAGTTATTTTGCGTAAGACAACATTTACCATAAAATAACAATTTTCAAACCAACTTTCCACTTTTATTATTAACTGACAATTGTTTTACCATTGCACATTTCGTTAGAAAAGATCGTTAAGAAAACATATTATTCTACTTACTCTAGTTATGATTAATGTGTTTATTCATTTAAACATAGACCAATTAAGTCTAGATACAAACCACTATTAAATTCGTTGAAACATGTTTGGGAGAGGCGATATGAACACAGTCTGCTCTGTAAACCAATAAGGGGATCAACTGTTTAAAGAATGACAACCGCATGCACACAAATGAAAACTATTAAATTTATGATTCGTTAAACGCATAATTACGTAAGCGGTCAATAAAATTGCGGTGAGTTATGAATGAAACTGTACAGCGTTTACTAAGTCGTAGGCGCTACGTAGTCTTGTCAAAACATGGAGTGACGTAGGTATACGACTGTTTGTTTGTTATATAAGGGACGGTTTTCTTAGTCCTGACATTCAAACTTCAAACAGCTTGTACAGAAGAAACTAAAGACGTGAAGTGAAGAAAGTTTTCAAGCAAAGTAAGTGAAATCTATAGATATTCAGTTTTAGTTATAAATAAGATTGGTAAATTCTTCAAACCATTTTATCATTCATTACAAAATCAATTTCTACAGCAACGAAAGTGTTAACTATGAATATTCAGTTTAAGAAGTAAATAAAATTAGTAAATTTTCAACAAACTATTTTGTTCATATTTTATCTTAATTATCAATTGTTACTCGACTCATAATTAAACAGTTATATAATAGCTATAATACCGAACGAACAAGGTATTAGTGTAGAAAAATCCACACGTGAATTCTGTAGCATGAGCATCACAGTAATGTTATTCTTTTTAATTCTCGATTTTTTTTGTATTTAACATATTATATGCATAATATGGGTATATCACATACATGTATGTCATAGATAACGTTGTTCTGTTGGCGGTGGGATGCCAATGGTTTACGAAAACATTTGTTATTTGAATAGTTATGGTGTTTTCGTTATAACAATTTATCATGATATGCAGTACACTTCCAGCTACTTCATTATTGCGTTAATTCTTAGTTAAAGTCTAGCATTTCTTAATACACGAGGTTGTCCACGAACCTAATGATCACCCCTCGTATATGTAAAGAGTTTATACAATCGACAACCTTTGGAAAAAAAATGAAATATTTTCTCTGTTTTAACACTTGGATAAACAAACTTTCCAGTTTCTATATCACATTTCAGAAGAAACTTGATATTATTGTGAAGTTAATTTATTGATACTTATTTACTTAATTTCAGATAATTAACGATGACATCAATACTATTACTGGCGCTTTGTGTGACGACCTATACAGTTGTCAGTGGTATGCCTTTCATGAATGATCTTTGTCCTAATGTCTTACCAAAAGATACAAGGCATTTTCCATACAGCGATGACTGCGAAAATTACATCCAATGTACACAAGACGAGTATGGACAGGTTAATGGAACTTTGATGCCGTGTCCTTTCGCTACATATTGGAGCCAGGAATCTCAAACATGCGATAATACTGACTTTGTCGATTGTCCTAATGATAAATGTGCTTCGAAACTTAACGGCATAGACAGAGACGATGGCAGAAATTGTCGCGGTTATTGGGAATGTGAGAATGGAAAGTCGGTACCTAAATGCTGCCCAATGGGACAACAGTTCGATATGGCAATATTAGATTGCCGTAATATTACTGCAAACGAAGAGGAATGCACTGCTTCATGTTTTGGTGACGTTTATTCCACATCTAATGAAACAGCAGCCAATGATACACAGATCGAAGACGCACAAACTGGTGTAGAATGTAATTCGAGAATTCACCCAACAAGACATGGTTGGTATATCCAGACTCTGGCAGGTTACCAAGAACTTGATCGTGAATGTGCTGTTGGAACGGTATTTAATGAGACACAATGCTTATGCGACCTAGATACAAACCCACAACCGCCAAGGTGTACACCAGAGATCCATCTGGCTTTTGACAACAAGCATTTCTATGACAGACAAGATAAAGGTTATTTCGTTGATGATCAGGACGTAGAAGTAGTCAACGGTACAGGTAAATTCAATGGTTATTCCAGCAAAATAATAATCCCTAGATTCAACAACATTGAGCATAAAGACACCTTTGTAGTGAGCATAACTTACTCATCAAATACGAGCCAATTAGTCTTACCTCACGCCATACTGTCCAATGGAGATTGTGGGCCTCTGCCATCGGTAGAAATTCTAGAGGACGATCAGGAAGTCCTATTTATCGCTGGTACCACAAAGGATGGTCTTATATCTACAACAGTTCAACTTAATCAGGATCCTGACACCGACCAAAAAGTTCTACTGTATAAAGTATCATCTGGTCAACTCACTGGCATAGTTGATAATGTTATGTCAAGCGTATTTGCTGGAGGTTATCTCAACAGAGTACCTTGTGATCTAACTATCGGAGGGGCTACTGATCAGGCCAGTGCCTTCAATGGTGAGATTGACGACATCAAAATCTACTTGTGTGATCCTGACACCAATCCTCATCCACAGTAAATTATTCACTATTTGATGTTTGTTCCGTTTATTTATTGCTGATATATTTTCATCGATCCAATATGATTTCAAGTATGTATTTCGTTCTGAAATCCCAAATCATTTAGCAAATAAAACAGTATTCTGTTTAGCTTCTTGTTAGTATTCTCTTCTACTCCTAAAGTGCTACAATGTGCGTTTCTGAATACTAAGTATATCGGAGACTTTTAACGTCGACCTCCAGCGCCAGAGAATACGAACAATGATTTATGTCAAGAAAGTCACAATACCTGTGCTTTAAGAACTACGGCTTGAGTTAGACAACCTCCACACAGAGTATCAAAACCATATTCTTTACAGTCACAGTCTGAGATATCAATACATATCAGTTGATAAAATGTGTATACGTTCATATATTTTCAAACAAGCAAAATAATAAGTCTGATAGAGATTGAGAATGCAGATGATATTCGAGCTCAGAGACTGATCTTAAATTATATAACTTTAGTCCCTGCGTTGAAGGTGTTTTTGACTTTGACATACATTTGTAACTCACTTGTATAAATGATGGACGGACTGACGCGATACAGTATGTTACTTGTACACATATGTTCTGGCTTGAAAACATTACGATACGAGGACACTGAACATCTATTCATTACAGCGATACATTATTTGGATGTGCACAAAAAAATACATGTATATAACTGTACATACATACATACATACATGTATGCAATAAAATATTATAAAACGATACAATAAACACAAATGATATGGTATGATGCTTTGATGATGCTATTCTCAATAATCTTGAATCAATCCTATTCAAATTTATACAGTTTCAACAGTACAGGTATTTGAATTATATACTGCCTGTAAGGGTCTCTTAGAGACCCTGTTTGTTATACTAAGTTATAAATTTGCGTACTTGGTAAAGTATTAGAAATTAAGAATATTATTATGTCCCATCATAAAAACTATGGAGTTGTAAAATGGAAAGTTAAGTTTAGCGCGAAACATGTCATCTCTTCACATGACAGGTCACGTGATCAAATAGGCAAAACAACATGGATTTTGACTTACATTCATTGAGGTCAAATTTACAAAAACTTTTATTTTGTATGATTTCAAAGCTTGTCCAGATAGTGAATGTATCATTTTGTACACTTTTCCTCAATTAGTGTTAGTCATAAATTAGATTTACATGAAAATATAGTGGTACCAGATCTAGGTGTGGGTGTATATGTTATAAAACAATTAGAAAGAAGTCACTTTATTTTTTTACAACCCGGTCACAAAACATATTTAAATATGGGGAGATAATTTGATATCCATTGAAAGTAACATGCATAATTAATGTTATCAGATATTGTTTAAACATTATTTTAGGCTCAGATATCACTTAATGTAATATATATAAATTATATATAATCTAATAGTTGAATATTTTGAATAAAACCAAGAGAAATTCTTGGGCAAAATCTGAAGAAGATATTTTAGAAATTCGGATTTGCAGAAGTTTGGATAAGTCAATGAATAGCTAGTACGAATATCTTTATGTCATTTTTTAAACAAAGAGTTAACGATATTTGGACTACAGAAGTAAATAATTCATCAAAAGCTAGAACAAATAATTTAGTGAATTTCGTTTTCAAACCTATTTGAATAGCACTATAGCTTCTAAATGATTTCCGATATGTTTAAGTACTAGATTTAGATTGTTTTCACATATATTAGGGGTAAAAGCTGGTAGCTAACTGGCATAAACCAAATAAGATCAAATACAAAGAACGAAATGTCAATAATGCAACTGTTTAAAAGTCCAATTCCACTTTTTATTTGAATGTCCTTTGTACTTAATTAAAAAAAACATATACAAGTCATATATGTATTATTGTCAATATTCAAGTATGATTAAATGTATTGATCTTTTGAAATATCAAATAATTTAGAAATGAATCAACTTACAATGAAAGTAAACTTACAAAGAAACAATGCTTATCATTCTAATTAAAATGCTTCCCTCCCGCACAAGAGATGATTGTTAATTTTTATGATGCTCGTTTCAAGTAATGATCAAATTTTTGGTGACTTTATAGAACTATGCTACTGACAATCTATATGTGTAAAACTCTAAATAAATATGTAGAATATTTAGCAAATTTGCCTTTTTCTTGAATAAAACTTTTATATATTTCAAGAAAAAAGGTAAAATAATACAATTCGTATCCTTAATCATTTGGGCTATCCAATAAATGTTTAAGGTGATATTTGATAATATTTGAATGAATGATCAAAACTATAGTATTTGAGCTACATTGAATAATTCCCTTTGCCTTTGATTGGTTACTACTGAGTTATTTTTCTTCAGACAATATGTCCTATGTCATCCTTTCACCCTATTCGCATCCTTAAATTTTACTTCTGATCTAATTTTTGATGGAGCCTCTGTCCACCGAAAGATTCGATGTATTGAATTTCTACCAGTTTGTTTTTATTTACCAAAAATAGTATTACATCTCATATCTAACAGATTCAAATAATTGAATGATCGAACCCTGTTAGCAATATTTACGAGTATTAAGATGAATGCATTAAAACAAGACAGAAAATAGATAAAACACGAAAACATGAGTTATTTGCGCGTGTTGAGTAACGGTGGAAAACATGATACTTTCGCATTGATTAATAACTGAACCTTTTAAATGTCTTTGGTACTCTAGATTTTATTTTATCTTCCACCTACTAGTGTTTGTTAAGAAATACGAGTATAGTGTACTCAGAACGCATATATAAACCATCCTGCATTGCCTGAGTTGCGGTTTCAATTTGGTCGTAATTCATTCCTACGTTTTAAAACCTAACTTTTGCATTCGTTGTTTTTTCGCGTTACGTCAGTTGTAGCCACTGAAGCCTGTTAAAGTATACAATGTTCACAGATAGACACAACAACAACGTTAATGTGGGCGTTGTCATGCTACGCTCTGAACAGCGTGTGACGTAAGCAAACATATCTAACATGATATATAAGACCGGGATGCGCAGCTAATGTGTTTGCGACGCATACAACTCATATCGACAACTTAAACAACACAAAGACGAGATCTACGTAAGTGTATTTTAATCAATTTTATCAGTGTTAATCCTAACATGATGAGTATTGTGATTATGATGTGAGTAAATATATATATTGAATTGATCAGGGTTGTTTTGAAATTATCATTACTATTAAATAAATACCAAGAACTCAAATTATTGTTTAGAAATCTAAAACATTATAACTTTTACATGAAGAAGATTGTTTCTTAATTAAATAGAGGAAACCCATTTCCACATAATATTATTTTAAAACAAAGACAACACAATTATTCAAAATAGTTTTAACTTTAACCAATCGTAAGTACGCTGTTTTTAACATTTAGGTCTGCTTGACAGTTGTAATTAATTTTAGTTACATCAGAAGTAATACAAAATTCATATAATTTATATTCTTAGTTATTTATCCTTTATTTCGAAATCTTATTGCATGTGTTTTGTTTTAGGCAGATGAAAATGAGAGCCCTCTTATCGATTCTACTTGGTGTTGGGGTATTTGCAGTGACCTATGGGAAACCATACTTTAATTCCGAAATTGCCTGCCCCGTTGAAAACATAGATAATGGACAGTCGCATTTCGCATTCGACGGTGACTGTGAGCACTACATTCAATGTAAAATAGGCATTGACGGTGTAAGAGGAGAAATAAGACCTTGTCCTTTTGCGACCTATTGGAACCAGGAGGTCCATTCCTGTATGGACACTAATGCAGTCAAATGCACAAAGGATAAATGCGCTATGAAAGCTAGTGGAGTTATCAGAGGTGATACGAGAAATTGCCGCGGATATTGGGAATGTGAGAATGGAAAGTCCATACCTAAATGCTGTAAATTCGGATCGAGATTCAATAGTAGTTTGCTAAATTGTGAAGGGGTTCAGGAGAATGATACAATGTGTCAAGATTCATGCTTTGGTGACGATATAGTCATTTCCAATGACACGGAAGGTACCACAATTGATGTGAATCCAAGTATTCAAGATTGTCATTTGAAACCCGTCCCATTGAAACCAGGGTTCTTTTTCATGGACGTTCCTGGACATGATCCGGTCATGCTCCCGTGTGGTGTAGGAACAATGTTCAATGCGTCTCTATGCAGATGCGCTGACACCTACCACAGGAAACAAAAGATACCACCCAATCGCAAATGCAATCCTGATTTTCATCTATCTTTCGACAACAAACAAGATAGGACGAGCTATATCCGTGATGCAAATGTGATTTATGAAAATGGCATGGCTATCTTCAATGGTAAAAACAGTAAAATAGATATTCCTCGATTCAACAACATCGGAGGGGTGAGCAAATTTGCTATAGATGTAATATACCATTCGAATTCAAGTCAATTGGCCCAAACCCAAAGCATACTGTCAAATGACTGTTTATCCATGCCTTCATTGGAGATTCTTGAGAATGACCAGGAAGTCTTATTCTCCGTCGGAACCACCGGTACAGAAAACCTGGTCACCACAGCCGTACAAACATTGGACGATAAGAAAATCTTAAATTACAGATTCACTTCGGGTTATCTTAAAGGTATAGTGAATGGCATTCCGTCAGCTGTTGTCGCGGATGGTTATCTGAGGCAAGTACAATGTGATCTTGTTATTGGGGCAGCCAAATGGAGCAAAGGTGTAAAACCCTTTGATGGAGCGATTGACGATATTAAAATATACATGTGTGATCCGGACACCAACGATATTCCATAATAATCAAATAACAAATTGAACTGTTTCGGCGTATTTTATTCTTGTTTTTTTTTTTAAACTAATAATGTGTTTGTTCTCTGTTATTTACATATTCACGTGAATGAAATCCTCACAAATGTTAAATAAACTTAGAAAATAGTATTTTCGTTAGTTCTGTATAGTATTGTATATGTGAGAGGAAATTCCCTGCCATAAGCAGAAACATGCGAAGTATTGAACGAAAAAAGACATATCTGCTTAGGTCGTCGGGACTGGCTTAATAGTGCCAGGTCACAATATACGCCCTTCAAAGGCCATGACTCAGAAGTGCCTGGGCCGATTGTATTGGTTATCGAACTCAACCGATATCCCATAGACATAAATATTTCAATGAAGTTTGGTGAGGATCCAAATACAACTTTTTGAATTAGAGAGCGGACACCGTTGCGGACGCCGCCCGCCCGAAATATTTCTCTCTCTCTTATCAGCCTTTACCATCTCTAACGTGTTGTGCATTGCGTTGGTACGATGATACCATTTAATTCGCGTTCTATACATAGCGTGACGTCACTACGTTGGTCTAACCTCTATACAGAAAACTGATTACTATCCACATTTAGATAGTTATACATACGCTAAAAGTATAGTTCCGCGGAAGGATTAAAAATGTCAAAACAACCATATCGGTTGTATGATATTAACAAAGTTTGTTAAGTCATGTAAAATGAATACGTAGTACCATTTCTATTCTTATGCTTTCGTCAATAACACTCATTATTCGATGAAACGCAATGTTGAAGTACGCTCGGCTCCAATGTGTACCATACGGTGACGTCACGCTATGTTATTGTTTATAATTTCCATTTTGTAAGTAGTACCTGCAAATACCCATAATGCCCCGAGCAGAATAACACAGGTCAGTGCATAGCGCTACCGTAGTGTACACATTGTTTAATTCGTTAATGACAATAATTCGTTATTAAATCTCTTACTAGGCGTGGTTTCAATTATTGAACCGTTAACGATTTACGATTTTGCTTGGCTATCAATATTGAATGGAATGCATCAAATAATCGAAATTCGTATTTGTTAATTACTTGCTTAAAATCACACTCGCTGTCATTTTCAAATAAAGGTTGCCGCCTTATTGGATGATGGATTTCAGTATTTTGTTGCGGAAATGTTTATCTGGTGAGGCGTGCTTTTGACTGTTGCTGCTTATTTTCCTGTTTAATCTATGGAGTATTATGTAATAAACAACTTGGTTCAGAGTTCGGAATTCCTTTAAAGTCAAGTATCTGACGAAGGACAATATAAAAAAATTGAATCACGATTTCCTATGTTATTCTAATGCCAATTTTTGTAATATGTTCCTATATACAGAGTAGTTATCGCTGTTGCGAAATTGGACTTGCAATGAACTACATACAGTGGATCTATTCAAGTATATAACCAATGGTTAGTCTATAAAATGGCGAAACTTGAAATGACCAGTCAGCCAATAACGATACACTAAAGAACAAACTATTCAAGTTTGAATCTTTTCACCCACGAATAATTCACATGCTTGTGTATCAAATTGATTTGCATTATTAATCAAACATCATGGTGGAAAGAAAGTGTTTAGTATGACCGTAGACTATCTTATGCAGCTAATGTCGGTGTGTGAATTCTTAGCTAGATCAATATCAACGAACCCTCGTGCAGGCCGGCTTGTCTTTGCATGAATATTTTGAGGCGTAAAATGTTATTTGTTTGCAGAAAATCTTCGGGTGTGTGGTTGTTTTCGTTTTGAGCCAATTTTCTCATGTTGTCATTTTCGTATGAGCTACTTGTTTATTGAGTATCTGCATACTTTTCAAAAAATAATTTTATAAGAATATAGCCGACTGCCTATATACGTAATATTCAAGGGGAGTTAATACAAACGCGGTATTCATTTTTACAAGCTAAAAGCACCCGCGAAAATTGTCGGCCACAAGTCCTTTTGATAAAACAAATATCTTCTATGCCTATTCAAAGAATTGTTGCTGTACAGTTGCGTGAGAAAAACTCCATCTTACGTTAGATTTCCCGACCACAGATATATTTTATTACTTTTTTCTAGAAATATTTCTTTTCTCATTTCATCATTTATCAAGGTAAACATATGATGTTAACAAACAGTACTGACGAACAATAAGAAAAACTACTTACCAATCTACTCATGGTTAAAAGTTCGATCGCGCAACCGCAAAAATAATCTTGTTGGATAGCGTTATAGATTATTCTTATACATATATATATAGCAAATTATCGTAAGCATACACACAGTTTAGTACAAAGCTATAAAGAATGTATTTTTTCAGCGAATGGTGATACTAATTACAAAGCGATTCAATTAATTAAATAATGATTGAACAATACAATTAAGCGGGGCAGTGCGTGCTTTGCGACAATTAACAAGAAACTGATGTTTTATTGTCACTAAATATTTGATAAAACATAATGTTTATAGAGTCAGTTTTGTTGTTTATTTTAATAACATCATAAACTACGCATATTAAGGTAAATAGTGTGCTGATAAACAGTAAGAATTAGCTTTAAACACAGATGTTGCGCGAATAATTTCAAATTCAAATTATGCGTAAAGTTTAATTCGAAGTGATAAAACTTTTCAGGCCAATTCACTTTCCGAAATTTGGCAATTAAGCTTCGCGATTATAATACAAATGTGTGTAAAACATAGAAGTATCTTTATACATGTACTTCAAATATCTGCAAATTAATACAATTAAGTCGATGTTCAAGAAATTGGAAAAAAAATATTGCAAAACTGTATAGAGGATGAATATCACTTTATTTTCGTTTGACTATGATTTCCAATTTTGCGCCAACAATATATTACATCGTATTTTGTCAGCCATACAAAATACTAAACATTGTTTTCCTTTGGTTATTTCTCAAGGAAGGAACGGACGGCCCATTGAGATCAGATATGGGTCTCTTATGTACAATTTCCCCGGGAAATTTTAGTATCATAATTTTGCGAGGTCTTTTGTACATTGAACACAATACCAATTTCAAGACATAGTGTGCATTTTTGCCACTTTTCCACATCGACCAAATACCGCATAACCGCATTTAATTAGGTATTTGGTTATTTACCAACTTTTAACTCTGTAGTTTTATGCTTTTGTAAAACGTTTAATAAAGGGAAAATACAAAATTACATGTACTGACAAGTTTCAACGTTTAGTTTTTTTAAATAGTTTTTAATCTTGGAAAAAGGCCATATTATTTGTTTCACTTGTACATATTTGTGCTTGTATACGAAATTATATTGAATTGCATATCCCCTAGCCTAAATACGCGTAACTTAAATGAAAAATGAAACCTTTCATTAACACCCAGATCTCGTTCATATGATAACCACACTGTTTTAATGGCAATTCACTTTTGGTCTCGTTTTCAAAATGTTATTAGAAATAAATATTTTGTCTTGATTTAATTTCATCAATATATTGTATTATATTGTTATAAAACGAGATATCGGTCTTAACGCTAAATTCTCATATTCAGTATTTAAATGTTTACATACATCTTCGGTATACATAATATTGCTTCTTCAAAAACAAATTTCCCCTTCTATTATCAGTATACTTTTTTATCAACGAAATTGGTCTAAATATAATGTTTTAACACCAAACAATGATATGATTTTTCCGCTGGTATCTTTCGAGGATAAAATTGGAATTGGAGTAACTCGGGGATTCACCCGATGGTGTACTATCACATTTTCAGGAACACGTGTCACAGAGCTCATCAAGCGTTCGGTATATTTTCATCAGATGTCAAGACAGTAAATCGTTTTCATGGACGTAATTTTTTAGTTAATTTTAAATGAATTACTACACTTGTGTTTTATGTTTGATTTAATTTGCATAAAATAGTTGCCTCTCCATGCGTGATAGAATTACTCTATCATCATTAAAATTCTTGAGCAAGAAACACACGTTTTAGATTAATTAATACAAATTATTTCTCGTGTTTATACCATCTCCACTCCGTCTGATTATATAACAGTTTTTATCTATAAGGGGACGGTTATTTTTCAACCACAAGTTTTATTTTATGTTCATAGCAAAAGATGATGCAACGTTATGAATCAATGCATCAGGTTACAAATCGAGTTAAAAAGCAAGATTTGACTTGGGACACCAGGATGAACCATGCAAAATATATTCATGATCATGCGACATGCATGCACGCGTCATAATATATTTTTTTCTCAGTACTGGGAAACACGAACGAAAAAGTGTACCCACATGTCCCAATAGCAAAGTCACATAATACTACATGACTATTTTTGTTTGTGTGTTTATATCGAGGTGTACGCCCTTTTTCAACAGTCAGTCATCCGAGGCGGACAGTTCACTTAATCATCGCTCCTGGGAAGAACCTGTACTAGACGCCGATCCTCCGTAAGGAACTGCCTACTTTCTCACATTAAGAGACATTGTCGGTAGCGGGGCTCGAAGCCACGACTCTATCAGTGAGAGGTTACAGTGAATTGAAGTCAACGACCGTAGCCGCTCGACCACAGAGACGGGTCTCGTAATGACTACCACATATTTAAAGGTAAACATTTGAAATCAACCATGGACAAACCCTGGCAGACATGCCAGTGTACTGTTAACCATTTCTGTTTAACATTGACATATTGCCACTTTTTTTACTACGAATTTTATATCTACAAAACAGCTTCAAGAAATATTGCAATGCACAACAAGTCAACATCACGTCTGAGCCGATCACGAGGTACATATTCGTCTGTTTATAGATATGTTTCGAGCCCAGCTCCCGACCATGTCTCTTTATATGAATACGGAGGATGGGATACTAGTAAGTGTAGCTGGTTCTTCCCAGGAACGATGATAAGGTGAACTGTCCGCCTCGTAGTTATGACGCATTAAACTAAAAAAACACTGGAATTAATAAGCTTGTGTTGCTTTTAAAATGCGCCACGATTACATGATAAAAATGTTCTCATTATCCTTAACAGGTATAAATCTCCCAACACCTGTTCACACAGCGATGTTTTTAGCAAACAATGCATTACCTTTTTGGGCTTTAATACATTCAAACTACACAAAAACAAATAAAATAATCACCAGTAATGTCATCTTTAGTGTACATGTACCTGAAAGCTGCATGAATTGATCGAATACATTCATTTTTGCTTGTACCACAATTACAGTAAGTTTTGCAGTAAAATCAAGAACAAGCTTCAAATTAGTTAAGATGGCGCTTTTTGTGTCTATGTATGGGAAGACCATTATATCATTTAATGATGTAATTTCAAAATATTTTATTTATTTAAAATAATGAACAGCTTTAACATCTGCTTTGTATTGTTTATAGTTATACAACAAATTATCCGCACGTAAAGCTAAAGTATCCATATCAGGTAGATTTATCACTGCTTTTACGAATTTGTTTACGTATTGCTTCATAAACAAACGTAGAATATACGTTATTTCTTATTTATTTCTTGCATAAACAACATTATGGCAACGTTTAATTTCTTACGTATCTACACCAGCACACACCCTCTCATAAATACACAGATTGGGTGGTTCAGTATGTTTCACAAACAATCTTATAAAGTAATATTAGTACTTGATGGATATTATTGTTGCACCAACTTCTTTATGTACTCTACATTATAACGTGTTTCCGTATAGATACAAATGTTACAATTCTTATCCAAGCAGTTGATATGTATTTTACAAATATGTTATAAATTGTGCGTCATTCATGTGTTAAATAAAACACAATTCAATCAACTACTTGGATCATTGTCAAAAAAGTCAACCCATGTACTCTCAGAACAAGCTGCGTCAACGGATATGTAACACAGGATATGTTGTATATATCAATACATGTAAATGTGGATATAATTAATTACCCATGTATATAGGCCAGTTCGATTGGACTATCGAAAAGAAAACGCAATTGCAGCCGAAATATCTGCATCCGAATATTAGGTGTAACTAGAAAATACTCTTTCAACTATGTGGATCAACTAATGCGCACTCAGACATTGTACAAAATTTTGTTTGGTCATGAGACTAATATCTCTTCCACGTCTTCTAACCAACGGAATGAAGAATTAGAAGAGCTTCTAAAAGTAGAAGACGACTAATCGAACAGCTCTTCCGACAGCTCTTTCTCTTGACAAATCGAACCGGTCTTATATATACATTGTAGTTTTTGTCTCTATCAGATGGACTGCAAAAGTACATGCAAAAAATGAGTGGTATTGAACATACTCTATACGTATAGACATTGCAATAAGTTACACATTAATCAAACTATGGATCTAGTGTACATGCTTCTCAGTTGATTTACACCACTTTATGTTCGGATTTCGGATCATGCGTGAACTCGTAATCTACGTGCACGAACGCTCGTTCAACGTCTGGTAATCTTTCCAACTTCTGCTGTAAAGGCTCGGCAATATCGTGTGCTTCTCTTAGTGTCATGTCCGGCGGCAGTACAATGTCTACTTCAACTAGGAAATTATTTCCAAAATGAAAGGCTCTCACGGTGTCAACTTTCTCGACCTTTTTGTGGTGATCAACACATATCCATGTTATTTTGCTGATGAAGTCCGATGTCGCAGTATGTCCAACTAATTGCTTGATTTGATCTGCAACATTGAACATATGATGAAGTTGACTGACATCGTCATGAATAGGTATTCGGACTACGATAGTGTCCATCGCACCAATTGCATGTTTGGCTGTTTTGTTTGCGGACTCTTTGGCGTTTGGTGTAGAGCCATTTTTGTGTGAGTGGTTTACGCGATTGATTCTTAGTTCGTTATGACCAAGCAGTTATGATTATCTATTACCATTGCTACATTAGTATAACAGCATAATTATTCTGAGTGTGCATTAAAATATCAATAGTGATAATTGAGCATGTTTTTCTAATTTCAGGATCTGGTCAAAATACTGGAACAGTAAAACTATCAGACGAAAACTCATTACATTAGTACCCGTTACCCAAATAACTTTTTGTTGTTCATCACTGTTCATTAAATTGTGTTACACTAACTGAATCATGTAAAGTGTAAAAATCATGTAAAAATATGTTTTTCCATTGGACGTCCACGTGTTTAAATGCAGGTCAAAAATGGATCAAATACTGAAACCTTTTACGACAGACTTACCCCAACCAGTAATGATCCAGTTTACTATAATATATATACTGATTACTACGGCTCCTATAGGGTCCAAATATACTAAGCCAAATGCATTCACATCCCTTTGCATTTCCTGTGATCCTGCAATACAGAGAAGCAATTTTTTATAGATCAACATTCTCTTATTTAAAAAAAAAATTCTCAAATATATATTAAACTAAAGTTACCCTTAGTTTCCCCTTAATGACAGGAGTATGTAAGGAGGATTTATCACACGCATCAACACCGTTAAATACGGTCTACCGACTAAAATAAAGGCATTTTGATAGCCCTATATCGTACTAAAGTTCTAATTAGTGTTTCAAGGGAAGCAACTCAATTTGTATACTAAATTTTAAGAAGAAATATTCAAAATAGTCTCCCTTTGTTACAATTTAGCAAATTTTTCTATATAACGTGTGTATTTTTACCAATATATCCAAAAATGATAGCAACGAAATTGGACAGCACATCATTTCGATGATCTAATGCCAAGGTTAGGACTGTTGGATGAGGAACACGTCGACACAGCAGAAATAATATTAATTTTGCAACTGAAATATATCAATAGATAATAAGCATAGTAGTAAGCTAGTATACAATGATCGGATAAATAGTGTGGGTCAGCATCCATACGTCTCGGCTTATTGGGTTAAACACATACTGAATGTTTCATTATGAAATATTGCAAGTTGTTAGAAAGCCAAATAATTCACTCGTTAAATGCAAATAAAAACCGTAGCAACCAGTCAAAAAGAAATTGGGAGGTTGTGTCTTTTAAATGCTTTCTTCTCAAATGAATTCCGCATGGAATAGTTCTTAATGGTTAATTGAGTGAATAAATATAATATATTTATATAAATGATAGTAAGAATCGTCTATGTGAATTATTTCACTTATTTGTTCCATTCCAAGAAATGTATTTCATAAAGCGGAAGTTTAGAAGTAAGCATATTTAAGTCTGCCTCAAATCGATAGTCCGTGTCTAATGTAGATTTTAGTATCACTATATGGAACAAACAACTTGTATTGCATTGCTCAGTATCTTTTATTTTTTAATTAACTAAAAATATTGTCGAAGACTTGGCTACTTTCCCTTTTATTTCCTCCGCCAATTTGCATCCCTTAATGTAATTAAATGTTATGCTTACGTTTCGGTAACAACTTACCGACTGTAACACTAGCTATTCCTACTGTTGTCCAGTCCATATGTGGTGGATTCTGTGAAGTATCAGCCAAACCGATAATTTTAGTCAAAGCCTCTTTAATGATTTGTAAAGATGCCACTGACATGATAACAGACAGTATGACTATAGCTATTGGCTCAAGTTTTGTTCTTCCTGTAACATAAAAGGAATTAGTTTGAATTAGATTTGTGTCGGGAGGACACGAATGGCCTAGCTGAGAGCTAAATAAAAAATTGGCCATAATTCCAATGAAAAATGTAAACGGAAATCGAACTAGGCTTTCGTGACTAATGTGAAACAAATCAATGAAATATTTCTTGAGTTATCGCTCGGAAACGAAAATTTGTGTATGCCCTTTCGTCATGCGGGGGGGGGCTAAAAACAATCTTCCAAGACTTGCTTTACAATAAAATAGATCAGAGAACATAAAATACCCTACTGATGCAGTGTATGGTGTTTTTTATTTCAGTAAAAGTGACAAACACGCAGTATGTTAAGCAACGTGTACATTCATTCTCGTGTACGTGTGTTCTTTACAACATAAGTACCACAAGTTGCTTTCAAAGGTAGCATTTAATTTCTTGATGATTTGGTCCCAAACTAACCGAAGTAGATTTTCCAAATACTCGCGGTATGTAAGTTTATACTGATCGATGTGGCTACGGTTTTTTTTGGGTTAATTTGTTAGCGCATATACAGACAAACAAATAATCAATAACCTTGTGGATAAACATATCGATCTGTTTTCTTGACAGCACGTGTTGTAGCCCAGATAACAAGCCCAGATAATAGATCTACCACACTATCCACCAGACTGGATATCAATGAGATAGATCCTGATAATACAACAGCAACAATTTTCAAAACCAGCAACACCTACAAAGCAGATGAGACGCAAATAATACAGCACTTAATCGGCGGTAAACAACTGCTTAAAATAAATGAAAGCGCGGGAACACAGTTTGTGAGATAATCGTTCATGGCTTTGGTCATGAACAACTTTCTGGTCGGCCGCAGTTCGAAATCATGACACAAATTTTTTAATGTAACCCAATTCATCATCAGTTCAGCAAAAGAACGTTCATCAATGGAAATATACACTAAACGAAGATAAGTGAATAATTAGTAAAGGAATGAATTTTAAGAATATGTATAATTATTCAGCCTATGAGCTATAGTTCATATGTTGTATCAAACGGAAGACGATTAATCCAAAAACATAGTCTCAGACCAAATTGTCGAATTGAACACGTGCCGGTGGAACGTTTTCAAGCTCCTCCCTTTTCAGGTTAACCCCGGTAACTTAAAAACGTTTTAAAAGTACCAGCCCCGGTAACATTTCAAAATCACCTCCCCTCTTCGTGGTGAAAACGTTAAATTGTACTTCAGGTTATAATTCATACTAAATGATTCAAAGTCACCATGGTTTATTGACATGTATATTCTTCTATTTCTGTACTTAATTTACGCAATAACTATATGAAGCTATGGAATCATTTAAGGGTCATAGAGAGTGTGCACGTTTTTACTAAATTACTACTAACGAACAAAAATGCAAGGTCTGACCTTTGCAATCACACACTAATTTGTGTTGAGAAAACCTACAACAGTTGGTTTTTTTTGGGGGGGGGGGGGGTGCAAAATAATTCAAGATTGCATAAGTATTTGTGCAGCAACACTCATATGATTCCATAAGAAGGAATGAACTTGTCAGTATATGACGTCATTTGATTTCGTCATCATATTTCGTCAATTGTTTACTACTGCGGTACAGGTGATGACGGTGGGTAACATAGTGCAATGATTGTTCTCTTAAAGCGATAGGAAAGGATGATCAAAATCATGCATATACATTTACTTTTTCTACAGTTTGTTTTTCTGAAAGTGTATGAAAAAGATCTACCAAATCCTAGTGTCTACCATCTGGGTGTTGGGGCTTAACTCCGTTACCGCCCTTTTTGGGCGCTACCATAAATGAAATTTTAAAGTTAAAGTCCCATAATCATATAAACTTATTGGTCGTTATAGTTTCTTTTTGTTCTATAACAGAGGAATCCTGTGTATTTTCCTCCCGAGCATACTTTATAGCAAGAAAAATCTTTCCAAAATCAATAACGTATGTTTTGTTCAATATCATTGAAATAAATACTATTTATAGAACAGCTGTGTTTTCTGCAGCTAAGTTATGCACATGTCTTAAATTGACGTCACGCGCTCTACATATTTCAAGTTCTCAAAAGCAAACATCACAGTGAAATTAGTGTTTTTAGAAGAAAAAGGTCTTGTTTCGGTAATAATTATCTTGGGATAATATCAGCAATTTAATGTTTTTGCATATTTTTTTCTATAGCAAAAAGCTAATGTGATTTTTAACTCGATTGAAAACACAAACAATTTCAAACGCTGACTTATCGCTACACTCCTGAATAATCCTGAAAACTTCCTTTGATTTCCAAAAGCAAAATCCAATCCGTTTGTGATGGGGATCGAAACTCACTTTTGGTTGCAAATAACTTTAGTACATGCATTTAATATGTGTTTGTAATGTCCTTATTGATCGTCTGCAAGCTCTCTCTTATAACGAATTTTCAAATTATTACCCGGGGATAATCTGAGAACGTTTTCAAGGCACCCCAGTGGGTAATCTGAATATGTTTTCATAGCGCCCCGGGGTAAACTGAAAACATTTTTCAATTTCCGGGGGTAATCTGAAAACGATTTTAAGTTGCGGGGGTAAGCTAAAAACGTTTTTAAGTTGCCGGGGGTAATCTGAAAACGTTTTTAAGTTGCCATTGTAACGTTTTCAAGCTCCCCCCTTTTCAGGTTACCCCCGGTAACTTAAAAACGTTTTCAAAGTACCGGCCCCGTTTTAATATTCCCCCCTCCCTATGTTGATTATTTATGGCGAAAACATTTATATTTCAAATTATAATTCATACTAAATGATTCACAGTCAACGTGGTTTATTGACATATAAATTTCAGTATTCCTAAACTGAATATACGCAATAATTACATGAAGCTATGGAATCCTATTAGGGTCATGGAGAGTACGCGCCTTTATTCAAATATATTAACGAAAAGTACAAGACATGACCTGGCAATCCCACACTTATTTGTGTTCAGAAAACCAACACTAGTTAATTGTTTTTATCTATTTTTTGTCAAAATGAGTTAAAATTGCATTGGTATTTGCGCAATAACGCTCATATGATTCCATAATGAAGGAATGGACTTGTCAGTATAAGACATCATTTGATTTCGTCGTATGATTTCATCATTAGGACCGCGTGTATAGTCTCATATATAACTGTAGTACATGTATGTATTTATTTGTTTGAAATTGTAATCTCCTTATTCGTGTGGAAGATCACTTTTATTATGAATTTTCAAATTATTACCCGGGGGTAATCTGAAAACGTTTTCAAAGCGCCCCAGGGGTAATCTGAAAACGCTTTCAAAGCGCCCCCGGGGTAACCTGAAAACGTTTTCAGATTACCGGGTAGGGCATTTGAAAACGGAGGGGGTAATCTCAAAACGTTTTAATTGTACCCCTCCAGGTAACTTAAAAAACGTTTTTAAGTTGCCGGTGGTAATCTGAAAACGTTTTTAAGTTGCCGGGCGGAATCTGAAAACGTTTTTAAAATGCCGGGGGTAATCTGAAAACGTTTTTATGTTGCCGGGGGTAATCTGAAAACGTTTTTGAGTTGCGGGGTTTATCTGAAAACGTTTTTAAGTTGCTGGGGGTAATCTGAAAACGTTTTTAAGTTGCCGGGGATAATCTGAAAAGGGAAGAGCTTGAAAACGTTACACCGAGCCCATGGCACGTTCATTTGCCAAAATATTCCCTGAATAATATAACTTGACGATCCGAATGTACACATATTTCGATAGAACAACGAAAAGTAACCATCGCGTGCCGTCCGAGTCCTTTGGGTCACACTCGTTTTATCAATGTACCTTTAAAGGCCCATTAGCTTTTTAAGTTTAGTGTCAAAAGTTAACATAAAAGTATAATGTAAGAAATATTATCTTATTTACAAACAAAATTTGCATAATGACTTTCTTCAGCTACGTCTCGTAAAATATTGTCATATTTTTTTCTTACTTTCGCAATATCATTGAAAAAATACCGTGCTACAATTTATACATACTTTCTGATTAAAGAAAATTATGAAATGTTTTTATTGCAAGTAAAAGTCAGTTCACTGATAAAGTATGTTTTGGGGTAAAATGAGACCTCCTTTAATTTTAACATCCAAACAGCTAATGGGACATTAACAGTATGCCACGTAAGTTGATAAATAGACGAAAAGAAGCTTACCAGATTTGTAATGAATGTAAGTTTAGCATAAAAGTCGGCTTTCTTTCTTAATTGTTTCTGATATTCAGCGTTTTCCATAGCATCATCAAGCTCCATTCTGATCTCTTCAAACTGATTGATTAAGTCGTCCTGACTCTTGTAAAATGACCTGTAGAAATGAATAACGCAGGATTGTTTGATTTTGCTAAAACAGATGGTGTATCTCGAGATTTAAATGTATAGTTTCAAACATAAACAATCACATTTTTATAAAAAACGAAGTATCTTGTTTGTGTTTCGTTAGGACAGGATTCAGTATGAATACTAGCAATCTTTTTTTATCTAAAGCAGACTGAGCATATATTACGAATTTCATAAAAAACTAGTATCTAATGTCGAAATCTTTAATGTAATAGTTTGCGTCAAACTGTATAAATGTTAAAGTGTTTCTTAAACCAAGTCCCATAAATATCTAAACAAACGAGTAATTTTTACAGTCTATGCAATTGTCTGTCCTACTTTGTCGCAGTACTGGCAGTGTAACATACCAAGTTGAACGTAGATCAGATCAAAAACGTTGTTTAACTTGCACAATATATCATTGATGATAATATAAATTTTACGACAGCAATAAAACTTGAAACATTTGGAGAATACACGGGAAAGGAGCAAAAAAAGCAAGATTAACATTGGAAAAAGATATCTAGAACAAATAGTGTACATAAATTGATAACAAGCCTGTTTGTTAAGGATAGATAAAACTTAAGTGACAATAACAATATCTGATATGACACAAAAAACGGTATGATCTAATATTACACAAACTACATGATAAGAATAAATAAGATGATTAAGATACAAGTCTTGCTCCGTTTTCAAAATTACAAAATGATAATCAAATATGTAGTGTCTTAAAATCTTTGCATATCCCCTGTAAGTTTACACCATGAAATAATGAGTGTTGATACAATCAGGCAAACATATGTGTATCATAGGATTATAGATGCAATATACAGGAGTTTAGTGAGCTACCTTTGGACAAACAAAGGATATATATGAAGGTGAGAAAATGATGTTTAAAAAAAATACAATGTGACATCCCTCAATCCCCTAGACACCACCGTCCCCACCCGAAACCTAGGACCATTACAGAAGGTGACAAAACACAACTCCTGGAGGCTACTACCATAGAACGGCAAAATGCAGTATAAACTAATTTGGTGAGCCCAAACTAAAATGTATCCCTATTAAACAAAAACTAAATTTCAGAAATAAAGCATATCAGTTACACAGTGGGTTATTTCTTTTTAAAGAACTGGCTAGCAATGTTGGGAACTTATCGATCTGACGCACAACACAAACTAAAGGTAGCATGTTTAACCGCAGATACTAAGGAACAAAGACTTTCAGTTGTTAATCTAATTAACAAACAACATAAAATATTAGCAGTGTAGGAGCACATTTGTCTTATGAGGTGTGACCGTTGTGTTCGTTGACAGATGTGCACTATACATAATAGGAAGGACATTCAAAGCACATTTATCTTACATTCTTTCATATCCTACTACAATGATACTTAAAAGGAAAGCCGTGTCTGCTTAGTACATTGTAACTGTCCGAAAAGACGGATATAAAAATTAGCTGCCTGTCTTTCTTTCTGTCCGCGTGTCTCAAGAATGTGCTCCGAGACAATTGTGCTCCTACACAACAGGTATAAAGAGCATAAAGCAAGTGAGGATGCTATGTTGGCTTCCGCAAAACAAAATGAGGTATATCAGGTTTGCACGGTGTAAGTAACATTGAATGAAAGACTAGAGGTCAGGTTATTATGTTTTGAATACAGAAATAAGGTGATTAGGAGATGGTTTAACTAGACTAATGGACACAACACAACAATTTTTGCCTGTATTCTTTGAATGTATCAATTGTCTCGTCCTGTTGTTTATAATACGATCTGAAATAAACACATAGTGTTGTTTATCTACTGAAATTAACAAATATTTTTAATATCTGCTGAAATAAAAAAATATTGTTGTATACGCTTACATCTGCTGAAACTTTTCATAATCAGTATGATATTGTCATATTGTAGTGTTTCTTTATTTAATATGGAAACACTTTCATTTGAATTCATCTCAGATATGGTTTATACAATTTTATGACCCAGTTGCTATTTATTCCATTAAGTACAATACCATCGAAGAGGCAACTGCTCTGACATATAACTGATAAGCCAGATCAATACACTACACATATCATAAACTGTTTTATAACGGGTTTTCAATGATCCAAAGTACAAAAGTTTTGGTGAGTACCACAGTCGTTAATACAAGTGTTTATCAAAAATACGTGTATCGACAACCATAAGAAGGATCTACATGTGTGTGATGAAAAATCAAACCTACGCTGCTACGATTATTAAAGTCCAAACACGATACACGTTGAATCCACTTTTCAAGTTTGCTCAAACGAATTTCTATTTCAGGAAGCACGAATCTTACAGGAACAAAATAAACAACTTATCGCTGTTGATATCAGAACACGTGACCACTTTCGAGTGACAAATGTCAAGGTTTGTTCAGTTTAAAGTAGTGACAATTGTAGTGATATCATCTCTTAATCATTGCTGCTCATGACATTGCATAATTAGAGGAAAGTGAATAAGGTCCTAATTAGTGGTAAACAATAAACATTCCCGTCGTGTTCATTACAGTTCCTAACGATTCAATTTGTTATCATTGCCATTCTTGTCAGTGGTTGTAATGACGTTCCCAATGCTATTCCGATCATATACAGTCGTCAGTTTACCAAGTCATGTTTCCATGATCGTATTACACCCAGTACTACCATCTACTATATTATTATCTTCTCCTGCACAAGGAGTCAGCAACTCCTCCACACATGAAGGAAAGTCTACAATATGGCAGTGTATGACCTGCCGCGCATTGGACCACCGCTGAGACTTTGCCGTCGTTGTCAGCAATCAATATACCAGTATACGTGGAAAGATGAAATGAAAGGACGTGAATCGAAAAAAAGAAATACCTCATTTCCTTAGAAAACTTTCTATCTTTACGTTTGGAACCTTGTCTTTTTGAAGTAAAATCTTCAATTGATAACCTCCACGCATCTTCCGAATATGCTGCAAATATTCAAATAAAATGTTTACAAAATCCGGCAATACTAGATACCTATAGGTCGGCAAACTAATGCCACTTTAATATATTCAATTTATGGACACTTAAACATGTGTCTATGGACACTTTATCTATGGACATAATACGTGTATATTGAATTTATCAATCATTTGTAATATTATTATGAAATAAATGATCGAAATTGTTTCGATGGTATTTTAAGATCGAACACGGAGGTAGTAATACTTCAGAACAGCCTCGATGCTCAAATTCCAATTTCATTCCTAAAGTTAGTATGAACAAATAGTACAACAAGCTTAGCGATCCACTTTCACTGATCAAATCTCTAAAGGATCTGCTGTTGTTCGGAACAACAAAGAAGTCAAAAGTTAAACTTCTTTGTAGGGTGAGGTATTGTGGTGAGTTTTGGACACCGAACGATAGTTCACACATGTTTTTCTTATACAGACCAAAGTACGACGCTTTTCTACACACGCCATTCAGTTGTTAAAGTTGTTCCCGCTCCCCGTGCTTTCAGTACTTTGATTTATGCCTCCCCGTCTGATCCAATAATTAACATATTTAGTCAGCATTACCTGCCCCATTTGTAAACTTAACTTATGCAGAATGTAAAACACATGAAGAGATGCTCGAAGAGAAATGTATACGTTATAAGCAATTTAAATTAATCAATATTTCCCTATGAACCATTGTTTAAATATTGACACCTAGTTATCATCGCATCGTCCATGAATTCAATGATGACTTCTGTACGTTTACAATGGAAGCTAGGAACCAGAATAAATTAGCATATGCAGCATGAGGATTATGATGTCATCCTTCCTTGAAATATGTGTACTGATGGTTAATATTGTAGTGAGGATTGTTTAAAGTATTTTACCACTGTATTGTATTGCTCGTTTACGATTTTGCATTGCCATCTGATTTTGACTTGAATGCACGTAATATTTGAAATTGTATTTATGCCATTGAAGTGAAAAATAGACCAATTTTGTAGGCGGAAGTTAATGGAAACGCTTCGGTATGCAGGAAAATTAAAACGGATCGACTGTTGAGAAAAGGTCTTAACTTTGTGTTCGTACCGAACAACAATAATGATCGGAAATTTGCCCGCAACGTCTTAGTTCAACTCTGCATCACTATTACACTTATAATTTTAAATTACCTGTTTCAGAAGATGTAGATTTGTCGCCAGACGAAGCAGCATGTTCGTCGGACACGTATTTATCGAGTGTCCAGTGTACATCGTTAGTTTGTGAGTTCTGGAATGATAATTGAGACACAATAGTTCTCATTCTCAAGTATAACTTCAATACTGCATATGTTTGTGTAATACATACTGAACAACATAGGCATATTCACATCCTATAGGGATCCTTTCGAATACATCTACACGATGAAGCTGTATTAGGTGAATGACGCAGTTTTAACTGGGGAGATGTATAAGAAAAAAATGTGATTGTACAAAGTCAAATACTGCTCTCAAAAACTTTGATTAAAATAATGATATAGAGATATTGATCAATGAAAGCCGACGACTTGGAGGCTGATAATAATTTGGCCAAAGGGGCTCAGAAATCAGTTATTCGTGTTGGTCAATGATTCTAACAGGTTTGAAAGTATATTAATAATTCATCGCAATCGTCTTAACAAAAAGTAAGAACAAGCTACAGACAGGCATAAAACAAACAGACAGACGTTCTTACAATTATAGTGATTTTGTGGGTTTACCTCTTTGGTCTTTTTGTTTTGTTAATGTTAACCCACAATACACCTTTTATCCCCAGAATACTATTAATTTACATCTATGTATTTGACTCTTACTTATACCCCCATCACACTAGGGCCACGTTTTCACTACGTCCTGACAGGACGTGGCAATGAGCTTGATTAAAGTGATGAGGACGCAGTAGGAACCTGTTCAAGCGTGTGTGGTCTTCGTGGACGTGAAACACGTGGTGGGACTTTTGACATGTCAAAAAATAACGTGGCGGGGACGTGGTCAAATAAGAACGCAGTGCTTACGTAGTAAGAACGTAACAGGGACGCGACTAAAACCTAGTTAGAACTTCATTGACGCAGAAGAAGCGTGGCACAGACTTGAAAAGACAGCAAGCGATTTTCACCGCGTTTTCATTGGGTCGTTATACTACGCTTGTGGTACGTCAATGAAGTTCTCACTACGTCTCAACCAGGTGTATGCTAAGACCATATTACGTCCACATCACGTTACAGAAGACTGCACTAAGTTGTAATTTTGCTCCGTCACGTCTTTAGTACGTTTGCAACAGGTGACCAGTACCGTTCCTGTCAGGTTCTGAGCAATTGGTATAAATACTGGATTCATCCCCATTCTTTCATTTCCAGTCAAATACATGTTAACAAATGAATGCAATTTGTTATTGTACCAGGACAACAAGTCATTCTGGATGCTCAAATTGTCATTTTCTAAATACGAATTAGAAGAAAAAAGGAACATGAAGCAACCTAGATTATGTTGTGTTAGTGCATGGCTATCAGCAGAAAGAAGACTTCTGTTCGGTCATCATGACCAGTTAAAATAAATGGACACATGGTACAGTATACATACGGAGCTAGTGAATGCAATGAGGACGTTATTGGGACCTAGGGAGAGCGCAGTTAAGTCTGCATGGACGTAGTGAGCACGTAATTAGGACGTAGTATAAGCGTAATAGACCTGGTGACAATGGGAAGCTGCTCGTGTAATGAACTTACTGGCAACGTGACAGACGCAGTGAGAACCAGGCAAAGACGTTGTAAGGACGTAGTGAGAACCTGGGTGCATCATTTTTTTTCGAGTTTGACCCCGTCCCCGCCACGTCCATCGAAATTTTCAGGACGTGATGGGAACTTTGCGAGCGTGGTGCGGACGTGCTCTGGTGTGATGGGGCATTAATACCCCCATCACACTAGGGCCTCGTTTGTACTACGTCCACCTCATTACGTTAATCAGGTTCTTGCCACGTCCTGTCGGACTTTTAGGCTATTTGGTGTGATAGGGGGCATAATCATCTTCACCCTTTTATAATAATGGCCAAACAGTTTCTTCATATGACGCATTTATATATAAGATAATGATTTTGTCAAAATATATGTCCGTAAGAATTGGGTCTATTGCAGAGTAAGCATGCGGTCTGGTACTGTCATTAGTGTTCGTAATGTTCGTAGATATGAATCAATGGTAAGTTGAAGTATGATGTCTCAAAACCTCTCCCTTGTACCTAGGTATCTGTACTTACATGAGTTGTGTCTGTATAAATGTAGTGTTCGTAATGTAAAGTTGTACTGTAGATGTTACTGTACTAATCATGCATGAGTATGCAACATAATAAGTGTGTTTATTGACTTTTTAGTATGTGTTTGAATTTCATCCAAATGTTCTTGGACACCTTACAGCTGCAACATCTATAGTTTATTTAGAGAAATCGGATTGGTGAATAGAAAACATTATGAAGAATAAAAAGAAAGAGACATTAAGTATGAATTGGGTCTAAACTTAGAATTCACCTGGTTCCGTTTAGAAGGTCTGTCTCCAAATGAATAACTCCTTTTAAACGAGTCATCCCCATCTTCAGGCATTGGTTCTGGTTCGTGGAATCCAGCATCTAATTCTCTAGTCTTATCACTCGTTTGGCTTATATGTTCGCTTGTATAAACTTCAGCACTAGCAACGATAGCACTTGCGTCTTTTTGATCACCATTTGAATCGATTACACTTTCGTCCGCCGTTATGTCTTTTAATTCCATTTCTTTAGAACTGACTACATCACCGGGATTGTTTAAAGTGTCTGTTGTATGAGTTTTTTTATTGTTAGAGGTTTCCTCTTCAACGTATCCATTATTAGTGTAAGTTTCCTTGGATCGACTGTCATCATCAGACTGTAAGGAATTATTATAAACAAATAAGGATTATTCTTCTTGATATATATATATATATATAATAATGTCACACTGTGTTTAGAAGGTGCATACTCGTTACTCATTAGTATCATTATGTTAACTGACATTATCGATTGTAAAACAAATGTTTGTGGACATGTCATAGTGTACAGTTTGCATTTATCATATTGATATTTGATCGGTTACATGATTAGAAGAGCAAAATAAATAATTTAGTCACATAGCCAAGGTTCTTAAATTTATAAACGAAGAATGAAGTATTTATATATGGGCAAAATTTAAAAAAAAACGTGTTTATATTAACCAATGTGTTTTATAGTTTATAATGAATTATTGAACTCACTATATAAATAAAAACCTCCTCGAGACACTACTTAAAATCGCACACTACATCTGTTTACTTTAATCACAAAACGAAAACAAGGATAAATATGACATTGATGTATATACCGAATATTGTACTACTAAGCATGCCTATATATATACATATGTTTTCAAATATGTATCGGTAAATATTATATTAGATATAACAAATCACTATCAAAATACAAATAGTACTCTTGGAAACTGAACTAACACAGACATACACAGCAATATGAAACGAGAACTAGTTTAGCAAATACATGGCGGATGTAGATACTTAGCAGTACTTAGGTCCGCATCAAATTTCATGCGCGCCGATCGAATGACGGCTAAGGAATGCTTGAGTATCGTCCAGATTCCAAAAATGACATATATCAGTCTTTGGGGCACCAATACCCCCCCCCCCGGAGGCATTTTTATTTTTCTACAGTTTGTTTTTCTGAAAGTGTATGAAAAAGATCTACCAAATCCCAGTGTCTACCATCTGGGTGTTGTTTTTGGGCGTTACCATAATTGAAATTTTAAAGTTGACGTAATATCGCAAACAGATCAAAATAACTTGTGATAAAGGCTTTGTTATCATAATTATATGCACAGAGAATGTAAACAAGAGTTTACAAATGTTAAACACATCATCAAATGTGATATAATTCACGTTTCCAATATTTTATCATTGAAATTTTGTCACGTATATTCCAAAATATTAGATTATCATCAAATATTTACTGTTTCTGGATCCAACAGAACACTATTTAATGAGTAAATGGTACTCAATTGTATTTTAGGTTGACAAGGTGACAAAAGGGTCAGAATAATGTAGGAAATATGTGTATATTATTAACTGCGTTCGTTACCAAAATATAACTATGAACATAAGTACATGTATAACTTTATAATATATATCTTAGGTTTAGATAAAAACCATTTCGTTATCAAATTTTCAAATCAATCAATCAAATCAAATCAATCAATTGTCAATAAAAAAATTATTTTCATTAAATGTTTAATTTAGTCTATCAATTTCATAGCAACTAATAAATATGTTTCTTTTTTCAATGATTATGCAATTGTAATATGTGACCTAGCAGTGGCCATGAAATCGTACATATTGGTTCGGCAGTTTCCGGACAAATTCACTAATGTCATAGTGAGAACGGGTGTATTTCACACAATTAAGCTCCATCTTCGGTACATGTAGGTAAAGTGATGAACGACAGTGGTCTCGCGGAACTTTTGATAACATCCGAAATTGTGCTAGTGGTTCTCTTGGCAAAGTGATGTCTGGGAAACACTAAAACCATACTATATGGGAACACAAGCTCCTTATCAAAGAATTGATCAATTACCCCTGCAAAGGTTTGAGGAAACACAACCTTGCACAGAGAGTAGTTCAGTGTAATATAATAACTCAGATACGAGCAGAGCATAACGCATTTGGCCATCTTGTGCTCCTGTCAGTTCAACATGACATAGATCTGAAGCGTTTCCTGGTCATTTCGTCTAGGTTGAGTGCCTTATATTAAGTCGCTAATAGAACCAACAACTAGCCATTCTACAGAAGGCATATCCTGTGTTGTTAATAGTAACGCCTAATTGAGTAACTACAGCGTCTTACAGCAGTTCCGGACACGTTCGAGTAAGCACCAGTGTCTGAGACGATTTCTTATCAATAGCCTAAAACGTCTCGTGTCGATTTCTTATCAGTCACATACAACAAACAATCTACTAAATCAGATGAGCGCCGATGACGTGGTGTAGCTCCAACTTCCTGCTCTCAGGTAAAGAAAAACAATTCCATGAAATCGGAAGGGCTTCATGTCTAATGACGACAAAAAGACACAGTCGATAAAGCTAATATTTGAGCAGTGGAAGTTGAATCCATATGCCTCAAGATTACACTGCAGAAGTCTTATAGAGATGGCGCCACAGTCACACTAATTAGGAATCAAAACACTGAGATTGCTGTCAGGAGCGAAGTTTAAATGTGCTAGATAATCATTTTGAATTAGAATTTGAATGTGAAGTATGTATAGTCTGAACACAATGTACATTATTTTGCCAATTAACCACACATATCAAAGGAAAAGCTCCATTGCCTGGAAGAAGTACGCTAAGGGGGCAATCCTGATCATCAAGAAGTGGATGAAAGTGGTTGAAAATTCGGTCCTGACAACATGCTGGAATATAACTGCTACGAGGATAATATTGTGCCAAAGGCAAGTGATGCAGAAGACATTGATGATGAAAACGGAATTGAGCTAATTAGTATGGTCGATGTTGTCTATGAAACAGAAAGTGATGAGGATGTGTGAAATTCTTAAACGTTTGCCGTCACAATAAGAAAAATATCCTGATGATAATGTATACAGCTAATGAAACCTGACAAACGTACATGTTGCATAACATACACTATTACACTTAAATAATTATATGCATATAAAATATCATGTAACAATTGGTCACGTAAATGACACACACATGTAGACCTATATATGTCAATGGCACAATGTTTATTGCACTGTCGCTGTCAATTTAAGTCTGATTGTTTCATAAATACATATTCTTAGAATACATTTGATGCTGATTTTATAAAAGTTTCATAGAAAATTTAATGTTGTTACTCGTTTATGAATCATTTAAAAAAGTAACATAAATAAAACCATGTTATATACAATAAGTGAATTGGAAAAGCTGGAATGTTAATTTACATGTATGTATTGCTAGTTATCTAGTATATATATTAAATCAATGTGTTATGCATTGGAAAGCGTGTTAAGTACTTATCGTACATAAGGTAACGTTGTGTAACGTAAACTACTATATTAATACCAGTCAAACTTTACAACATTTTTGACTAGAAATGTTTTCCAGTTATGGGTATTAATGAATGTATCATAACTACCTTATACCATGGTATGTTATCACAGTAATATGAATGGCTTCAATGTAACACATAATTTTATATGTAACGTATTTTACGTAAAATGAAGACACAAACGAGCATGCAATGAAAGAAAAACATGAAGATGTGGTAATATTTGCCTAATATGAATAAAAACTTTGTTTACGACAGCTTTTGTGTTAATTGAACATTTACAATTGTCACTTCCTTGTCATGGTAGGGTTACGCAGGGTAACGTAAATTGCATTATATATATAGTGTAATAAAGTAAAAAAACATGCATATGATCGACAAGTAACACCGCTGATAACTTATAATGGCCAATGCAAGTGTTGAAATTGATGAATTATTGAAAATATCTTGTATTAGACTTCTAACCAAAAACTATTATTGTCAAACGTATTTTTCGATAATGGTAATTAGCACACCCCAATGCCCAGACTGTAGACACTAGGAAAATGATCAGCAGGCATGGAGCTTTCAAAACATTGGTGTCTACAAAAATGCCTCCGGGGAGGGGGGTTTGGCCAGTAGCCCATAGCTTATATGACTTGTGTAAACATATATTAAATAAGCAGTTAATAGAGATTTGTTTGAGTCATTAAAATAGTCATTTTTATCTGACGCTTGTTATTTATGTTTATAATATGATTTGTCATACTAGTCTATTAAATATGTACTTTAAATTAGTTCAGATGTATCAAATCCTTTACCAGTAAACAAACAGTAAATCAAGAACATGATATCAACATAATTAACATATCCAGGATTATTATTCGTAGCCAAATGTTAAGTAAATATTATTTGAACTGTGTCATCAAAACAAGCAGACTTTTTATGCAAAGATGTTAGACCCCTTATAATGTTTTGTTCTAATTTATCTGCTCCTTGCTACACAAAAATGTTAATATTACGGTAATAGTATTGCCCAATTGTCATAATTTATTTGATAGTTACCTCAAATACTGTAATATTTTGAAAAATTTTGTAAGAGTTGTTGCCCTTGTTGAAAAAAGTGAAATATTAATTTCTGTAGATAGTGCTAACCTATATTCGTCTTTATCAAACTAGATTCGTGCATCTTTTTACCACGAGTATTCATTGAAATGGATGATTTTTTAACATTCGAAAAATGGGTTTCTCACATAGATTGTAACGCAAATGTAAAGGGAAGATAACTCAATGGAATGTTACTGTTGTTTTCTTTTTTAAAACGCACGGTTAATTGTTTTCTAACATGGAAACCTACAAAAAAATATATACCTTTCCAAAATAAGTCATCCCAATTTTTAGAAGAACAATTATTTATGTACCACTGTTACGGTGTATCTTACTTATATGATATTGTTCTGCTGAAGTTTAGTTTTTATGAACTTTTGTAAGCAATATATTAGACGAAACCCTGTACCCAAATGTGCTTGTATTAATTTGCAATCGTATAAGACGGGGTATAATTTGATACAAGCGTTAATATATTTAAAGCCAAGTATTTAAGAAACACAAATCGGTAAATTATTCGGTTTTGAAAAACAAATAGTGCATCATATCTTTTTGTCTATATCAAGTAACAAACTTAGTTTACCTTCATTTGGGTTGAAAATTTAGTAACAATTATGCCAGAACTTTCCTCCGGGAACATTGTCGATATTTCAGCTGAAACATTGTACTTCTTGCGAAACATTTTGTCGCTTGATCTTGTTTTTCGAAACTAAAAATATAAATAAAGTCAGCTTCATGCACTTTTTTGGCTTTTCCCCCGTCACTGCACTTTCTTCAATTCACGATTTAATGTTTCTATGTTAACCTTTGGATCGGACACCAAATTAAAATTAGTAAGCACTACTTTTGTTGTTTAAGCTAATTAGTTGTGAAGATCAACTAATTTAGACACACATATCCGAATTGTTGATCTGTTTAATTCCTTTCCTGTGAATTCAAAAGTGTCTCTTTGTTTAAAAGTATAATCTTCGCTGATAATACCGACTTCAAGCAAATTGTAAGACAATAATTGTACCAGATGATAGCAAACATGACCCAAAATCTACTATGTCCTCATAACTTGATAATAACTGATAACAGATAGTTGATATAAGTCTTGTCGTGCCTTACAAAATTTTAACAAAATCTTACTGAGTTCATTGATTTGAAATATCATAAAACTTTTAATAGGTCAAGGATATTTCCGTCTCAAATTCTCGCTGATCAATCCCACCTCATTGGACAACTGGACCATTGACAGTAATGTAATTAACTAGGGTGTTAATTGTGCTGGACAAGTGATTATAACAAGCCTCCGGGTTTATGTTTAACATAGATTTTGACAGTTGAAATTTGTTGAAATGACTTCGTACATGATGTTATTATTGTTACAACGTTAAGTGAGTATTGTATCCTTTCATAGCAAACTATAGTTACATGTCTTTTTATGTTTATGAATGAAATTAGGCATAAGAACACAAGATCGTTTCGTTGTTGTTTTTTTGTTATAAAATCTATTCTTATAGCCCTTTAACCGTACTTTTGTTATCACTGCAAATGGTTACGTAATGATGTGACAATGTTGACATGTGCGTTGTATAACAAGTCGTGCTAATTAGTATATATAAGTTTATCAAAACTCGTCTTGTGTAATTATGTGACAGTTAAAGTAAGTCTTAATTAAAATCGGTAATTATCCATTTAAATTATGATACCCGTACTCAAGTGGAAGGTTGATTATGCGATTTTATAAACTGACTTAGTATTTAGCTTCTTACTAGATCTTATTAAACATCTCATGATTCGATACCTACTTATGGAAGAACATGTTTTGATGGAGATAACACGAGTGTCATTAAATGTCACAAATTATCTCCGTAAATATTCATATTTGATGACCTGGGTGTCGTAATCTAATCTTTTTAGGAGGATATTTTGGCGAGATCATGATATAAACAAATCTTGGTAAAAGGTGACACAGTAAAAGAGTATCATCCGTCTGTAGACAGGTATCTTGGTAAGTTGTACCCTCCATTAGATTAAAAAAAACAATCACTGGTAAATTAAATCACTTATACATTTCAGCCCCATTAGCATATAAATGTGTCGGTCGTAATAGTTTATGTTAGTCCTACAACAGAAGAATCCGGTGTGTTTTCCTCACATGCATACTTAATAGCAAGAAAAATGTTTCCAAAACCTATATCGTATTTTTTCGATATCATTGAAATAAATACTATTAACAGCTGTGTTTCCCGCAGTCAAGTTATGCACACGTCGTATTTAGTGACGTCACGCGCTCTACATATTTCAAGTTTACAAAAGCAAAATTCACAGTCAAATGAGTGTTTTAAGAAGAAAAAGGGCTCGTTTTGTCGGTAATAATTATCTTGGGATAATATCAGCTATTGTTTGTTTTGTGCGTATATTTTTTATAGCAAAAATCTCATGGAACTTTAAAGTGACGTAATGGATACTTTCTCTTTAAAGGGCCTGTCACACTACAATGTATTAGGCCAACGAGTGCGAAACGTGTTAGATTTGTCTAATACGCTGGCGAACGCTGGCGAACGTCCGAAACATCAAAGAGAAGCCGCCTTTCAGACGCACAATGCATAGCATTTGTCGAACACGTTTAACGAATACATAACCTTTGAGTAGCGACCAATAAACATTTTCATAACTTACCCCTAGCGAATACAGAATTCCGAGTATTTTTGAAAGCGTGTGCTAGGCGTGTACATAACGTTCTTGACGAGTGAAAAACGCGTGTGTAACCTGTCCAAACGTATTGGTAGCGAATTAGAACAATATTCATATATTTCAAACTCCCGTCACCTCCCGATCCAAGGCTTGGCGTGTCCAGACTGCCCTCTTCATTCTTCTACCCCATAGTTCGATGCACAACATACTGTACAAGGTTTAAAAGATTCTGCTGGTATTGCAAAACACCAAAGTGTATGCGTTCAGTATCAGCCATATTAGTCATGTCCATAAAAAAATTATGTGAATTACTATTTGTTTACATCGAGTTTTACGCAAGAGTCATATGAGTCGGACAATTCACTTAAGCATCGTTCCTAGGAAGAACCGGCACTAGACTCCCATCCTCTGTAACGTGAATTACTGAATCTTATCATACATGAAAGACAGTTGAATGAGGAACGCCCTTATTTTCTTTCTTTATGTCTTGGTGCGTTGTAAGAACGTTTGTCAAACGTTAAATTTGCGTTATTCATGCGTTACTATAGCGTTGGGAAACGTCCTTCTTATACGCTACAAGAACGCCCTACACACGTTACAAATAAGTTCAACAAACGTTACGTCTACGTTTAAAACACGTTGTGCGAACGCTGGTGAATGTACTGGCGTGTCACCAACGCGTACTTGACGTTTGAAAGCGTATGATGGACGTTCGAATAACGAATGAATATCGATTGTCTAACGTATAAATAACCGATAAATATACGTTCGACACTCGTTAAAAATTTTGTGCATGCACACAATTTTTTTAGGCCCTCGACGCTCGACAACGTATACAAACAACGTGCGTGAGCGTGCTTTTAACTTACATTAAACGAATCTCCAACGAGTACGACGACCATCAGCTTATTCTAACACGTCGACATACGTTGGCCGATGCGTTGTAGTGTGACAGCACCTTAAGTGACATAAGAGAGGAGCAGCGAGCAGTGAGGGATAGAGCGTCGGACTCTTAATAAGGAGGTTGCGAGTTCGATTCCCGCCAATGGCGGAATTTGACCGGAACCTTCACAATCCATTCTTTCGGCGCGAGTACTGATCAGATCCCAGGAGGCACATCACAACAAACATACTTAACATAATCGTTCATGTTAGTTCATGTTAGAAAGATATCATAGAAACAAAGAATATGTATTATATAAATACACGCGAATAAAAATGAAATAACTACGTCACTTACCTCCATGATTATGAATTTTATACAACAGAATGTGTCCTTACATGTTCACCATGATTGTGAATAACATTGTGCACATAAAGTAACATGAACTGATTTATGACACAGACATTTGTTTATTCGAACGTTTAATCCACAACGGTCGCTCTTACCACTATCAATGCGAAAATAGAATAGTAAATATAATCAGCTCTAAAACGAAAGTAGAACAAATTAAGCTAAACTTACAGCAGTAATCTGTTTTGCTTATCGTAAACTGCCGTCTCTTGTCCTGTGGCTGACATGTATTCCTCTACCCTTTTAGCTGAATATCTGAGAATTCCAACTTTTTTCACGTTTTGTATTGTTGGAGCTGTTGCGTTCGAACATTTGACATGGTCATGTGACGATAGCGACATATCGACTATGAGAACGTACCCGGGAATTATTATTGGTTTTGTGTTATCGGGTAATTGCAAATTTGTATTTTCTTTGTTTTTTTTTGTCATATTTCACCATGTTTTGTAAAAGTCAAGCGTATTTCTATACGGCTGTTTTAACAGGACACAATATTGTGTGGACTGGTCGGGATAGGGATGGACAAAATGCGCAAAACGGTAAAGCTGCCACATTTTGCATAGATATAAGAACAAAACTAATAATACTTCGAAATGCATATTTTACAAAGAAATGCTATCCAAAACTGAAATTTGATTTTGGCACCAAACTGAGTTGTGTGGATTGGAAAGGAATGACAACGCTGCGTAGTGGTTGACCATTTACGTGTCACTAGACCACCGCGGAAGCGCGTTCAAATGTTATAAAATAGCATTTCTCGAATGCAGCAGCCCCCGCAACAAAATAAAATGGAAATCGTTGGAATTCACACTTATATGCATTATAGTATGTGCATGGAAGCCAGAAATTATGACGAAAGCCCAATATTTGTCCGAAACACTTCCAAATATGTTTCGAGATGGTTATCTTTACTATTCTATTGAATTGATAGTGGTAAGAGCGACCGTTGTGGATTGGCTTGGATTTTGAATAAACAATCTTAGTGTGTGTGATACATGAATCTTAATCAATGTATAATATATGTACGGTCATGTAAGAATTTGTTATTCTGCATATCTATTTTTATGAATACAGCAGATGCCGCGTCCGGGGTCCAGTGGTTAATGTGCTGGATTTGTTACCCGGCGATCCGGAATCAATTCCCAGTCGCGGCAGGTCAGATCCTACCCTGAAAATTTGACACTAATGTCGATCTTCCTCCACATGTAGAGAAATTGCCAGTTCCTTGTGGAAGGGAAAGTTAGTACATGCTAGAAAAACTTATCTGAATCGTCCGCCATATATAACTGAGCATTTATACATTCGATGACAATACAAGCCAAAACATGATGTAGATATATATACATGTAGATCAGAAGAAAATCATATCGTCCTTGTCTGGTGAAAACCTCGTAACTCAGATTGTTTTAAAATGCTTTTTTGAACCAGCTGGAAATTTAATGCAGATGCGCAGTCTCACAAAACAAATGTGTGTATGTATAGGTTAGAGTGCATCTTTAGATGTTTTTCATAAGTAAGAAAGTTAAAGGGAGTGCTTTATATTTATTGCGTGGGCACGTAATCGCTATCACATGCCAACGCGATAAATAAAATATTTCCTATAACCTCTTCTTCCACCGTAGGTTTTATGATCAATCTACATTATTATTATTGAGTTTTACTACATGTAGTTCACCTAATCCATGTCGGTTTATCTTATTTGTAAGATTCAACACCGTTCATGTGTCACTAAGATCGAGGCTTTCATAATTTTGTTAGAGTCATTGGGCTACTTTTAGCTGTGGGGGAAGATTCGAGTCTCGGGTAGAACTGCCGACCTCCTATAAGTTAGGCGGACAGCTTCCTCATATGTGGACTTTGTACGGCCTCGGTGTGGGATTCGAGCCCACGACAGAGATTGCCCAGTGATTACAAGTTAAAGACCATAACCACTTTATCACGTAGGCCCTATTCCATTCTTAATCATTTAATATGACTCATTCAGTGTTAGTAGGTTATTAACCATTTATTCTAATTGATCCAGTGTTAGCAGGTTTACCATTTGTTCTGATTCATTCAATTCTAGCTCGTTATTACCATTGTTTTAATCCATTCAGTATAAGCAGGTTATTATCATTTATTCTAATTCATTCAGTGTTAGCTCATTATTACTATTTATTGTAGTTTGAATACATCGAATGTGTCCCGTGCATTTGAAGGGCTTTAATTTTCAAGATTTACAGTGAACGTAAACTTGAACAATGCGTGTTTGGTTGATTCATAAATCAACATTCAAAATATCTGATTACGAGGCCTAGTTCATAGTGTATAAATGTATGTACTTATCCAATACTTGGCTTATAAAATTGTGTTTTGGTGTGCAATAGGGTGATACTATTACGATGATAGCATACAGTTGTTTCTCAACAATTGACAAATATGATCGAATCATCTTCATATATAGACTTACTAAACAAAACTTATAAACCTCATCGCACAGTTTGATATGTATGCGATGTTCAAGCTGAACGTTACCTGTTTAGAATCTTCGAAATCTGCATGTTCTAAATATTTAGTCAATTTGAACGCTGCCAGATAGATAACATGTCTCTGATTGTATCTGATTGTTTTAAAGCAAGTGCTCTTAAACAACATCTTTTATGGCGGGGGGGGGGGGCTATAAGTTTCTTCAGTATATGGATTATGTTGTTAAGTAACCCGGGTATTGTGAATTGTTTAAAGAATATAATCCTACAATACTAAAACATGGTGTTATATAACAGTATAGTCATGACCACACATTTATTGAGAATTTTAAGTTATGCAAACGCATTACTAAAAATCTAAAGATATCATTTATGATTCGAGAATGTCTCGACTATGAATATGCTCCCGTTATAACTCTGTGCTCACGAATACTTCAGTGCTCCAAGAAAAAGTAAATATTTAGTTTGAGTTCCAGATATATGCACATGAAAGGGAACCAGTATAGCGCATTGAATGGAACCAGACCATCTCAAGAAAGGAACTACAGTGTAAGCTCCCTACAGCAGCCACCAGTGGGAAGGACAAGAATGATTGTTGTAAGAAGGTGGCTGTTGTTCAGAGAGTGGAAAAAGAGTAAAACGTCAATTTGGGTTCTAGTATGCATACTGTAACAGGGAGGTGGCTGTTGTACCGAGGTGACAATTCATGGAGGTTGTACTGTAGTCTTGCAAGACAGGGAACCAATTTAGTACAAGAAAGAGAACCTTACTGTATTGAATGTGCAGATATGGGAACCAATTTAGTACAAGAAAGAGAATCTTACTGTATTGAATGTGCAGATACGGGAACCAATTTAGAACAAGAAAATGCACCTTACTGTATTGAATGTGCAGATATGGGAACCAATTTAGTACAAGAAAGAGAACCTTAATGTATTGAATGTGCAGATATGGGAACCAATTTAATACAAGAAAGAGAACCTTACTGTATTGAATGTGCAGATATGGAAACCAATTTAGCACAATAATTGGAACCATTGTATGTAGATTCGGAAGAAAAAACAATGAATTTCATAAATAACAAACTATAATCAAATGCAAAATTACATTTAATAACATTAAAATCAAATGAAATAACCATGCATGAAAATGTGGAAATAAATGATCATACCGTCAATATGAACATGTACTAGTATATTATATTGTACATGTATATTACCTCAATACACGTCTAAATGAACCCGTCAAGTGTCCCCTCTAACCAGAAAATTCAATGAATGATAATTTATCGTTATTCGTCGTGGTTAAAATTAATAAATGTCTATGTAACGGTATTAATAAACAGCTGCGTCGAACACATTAAACACACGCAGTGTATGTTCAAAGGGGCGAGCGTCGACTTACCTCTAGAAAGTCACCACGTGGATGTTATAAATAACTTGATTCATTATGAATTTCTGTTTTCTTGTATGATCTAGTTGATGCAGAACATTGTATATCAAGGTATCAGCCAGTATAGGCCTACTCGGTGTGCTTTTTAATTGAGCCTTTTAATTGAGCCAATATTAAATTTGGACACGTTCATATTGTTCGGAGGATCGTTTATACATGAAAGATTGATATATACATAATACATTGCAATAATAAAGAACAAATAACAAGTAATGTTACATAATGAACATATTTATATCTAACTTCATATTAGATACACATCATAGATTATAGACATGGTATCAAACCATAGTTTGACTAATGTCCATGAATACAAGATTCGCATTTGAAACGAAAGAGTTGTCTTCCCTAATCAAATCTAACCGATGTATTTTAACATTATCAACGCACTGAAAGTACTCATGGAAACTGAACTTACAGGGACTTGCTCTGCAACATGAAACGGGATCTAGTTTAACAATTGCATGGCGGATGTAGAAACACCAAGTACTTTGGTCCGCATAAAATTTCATGCTCGCCGAGAAAGTGACGGCTATGGAAAGCTATGAACTATCGTTTAGTTTCCAAAAATGTGAAATCATCTTTACTTGGCAAATTCTAATTGACAATTAATCGACAAGAGTCTAGGCATGTTCATAGACTTTCGACTTTGGGTTGACGAAAGCGAGTTTGAAGACTTAATGTAAACAATAACACTAATGTTTGGTGAAAGATTCTTGCCTATGAGAAGTTAGTTTACATGTTAGTCAAAACTTCTATAACATTTGACTCACTATTGTCTGATAATATTGGAAAGGGTAAATTGCATAATTATTATGTATGTAATTATTAAGCACACGTAATAATAGTTACAGGGTCAGTAACTGACCCGATACGGTATATACGGGTCTGTGGAAAACCATATGGGGCGAGACCGAAGGTCGAGTCCCGATATGGTTTTCCACAGACCCGTATATCCCGTATCAGTTCAGTTACTATCCCTGTAACGATTATATCACGCAGACTACCTTCCTCCTCATTATTTACAATAAAAGCCTCCATTACAGACCTAATATTTAAATATGAATGACTCCATTACAGACCTAATATATTCTGTTAACCTAATATAGATTATATTAGGTCACCACGTGACGTCAAAACATCCAATATTTTTGTAGTAGGCGTGATATTACATAGCATGGCACCTCTTCGCTTACACTGATAACCATTTAAAAATGTCAATAAATTACTAATATTCGATTTCTTTTCCATATTTGTTACAGAAAAAAAACTTACAATGAATAGTTTTTAATATTAACTTAGAACTGGGCTGCGTTAAAAGGGGACAGATATCACATAATATATTTGTCGGCACATACATTGTCCTTGCAAAATATATTTACTGGCCAAGGCATATTAACACAGACTGGATGCTTCAGTATTGTATTAAATGCAAATAATTATTATAATAAAATGATAAATTAATATAATTGTTTGATTTATTTAACTGGAAATGCTTTGTTCTATACAATAGCAGTACGTAGCCTTAGAATATATATACGTGGGTATAAGAAGCTTCTGTACGTATTGAGTTCAAATTTTTAACTTATCACAACAAATGAAAAACATGGTCAATATTATGTTCATACAAAGATTGAAGTCTACATCTCAATATTAATAAATTGCATAACACATTGCTCTTAGCGACACTGAACAAATTTCATCAAGATATTAATTGCTAGAACTTTGACTTCCATATTTACATCAAGACCCCTTCAGGGTGAAACTAAAGTGAATTCTTATTTGTTTATTTGGGTACAACGCCGTTTATCAACAATCTTTAAGTAATTAAAGGCGGCCAATTCACTAAATAAGTTCCTGGACTTTTTTCAAACCAGTACTAACTTACCCTTCCACAGGAACCGGCAACTTTTCCACATATGGTGGAAAATCGACATTGTTGTCAAATTTTCATGGAAAGGTAAAAGCTACCGCACCCGGGGATTGGATCCCGCACCGCCGGGTTACAAATAAACCCCGTCCGCGGCCACTGAAGCGAATTCATTAAGTACATGTACTTTTAACACCTACATAATTCTTGTAATACTTTAATAGCTCTAGTTATATTCTACACATTTACTTCCATATTAGAGACACATCGACCAGAGACGGATTCAAGGTGGTGCACTCGGCACACGCCCCTTAAAAGTCCCCGGCCATACATAAAACTGAAATCTATATGATCCCACAACCCCTCGCTATCTACTTTTTTAAATAACGCCCCCCCCCCCGCCTCTAACATGAAATCCTTTGATCCGCCTCTGTCGACCGTGCTCATTGACTGCCATTATGACGTCAGAAGTGCTCACATGATCAATATTACAGACATGAATCGCCTAATATACAAACTGTACATAAAACAATATTGCACATTGTATGCCTGATGATATTGTACAAGAAAGAAAAACTATTTAATACGGTACGAATGTGAAGCAAAAAAAAGAATGTTTTGAACAAAAATATTTTCAGCAGCAAACATTGTGAAGTCGCGGCGTCAATAACAACAACAACAATTATAATAATATTAATTGACCACGTGTCTATCAGAAATTACAAGTAATAGCGCTACACTAAATTCTACCACTAATTCAATTAACCGTTATCTAATGCATAATATCAACTTGGGACAAGACAGTTTGTCAAATATTCATGAGCACGTATGATTATAATATTAATATCATTATAATTACCAATATATGATTGCTACTAATATCATCCTATCAATACATTATAATCCACTTATCTTCTAGTCCTGGTATATAAGTGTACCATGGTTTTAATGAGCCTACATATTTAGCAAGTTATTAACGATAGTCTTGATGGCACACAAACCATTTCTGTGAGTGTTTATATAGTTTACTAGCTTTTACAGATTTAGTTCACTTATTGTTTTTCAAAACAACTGTTCTGCAGGCAATATACACCAAAATGCTCAGGCCGTAGGAAGCGGGGATGGTGCTAGGAGCGGAGCTTAGCCCCCCCCCCCCCCAGTAATTTTGGCTGTAATGGTTTTCAAAAGGGTCTATAAATGATTAACCTACCTCGTTGACAGACAAAAGCAGGTCTTATTGTACCTAATTCAAAACTAGATCTAATTTGTATGTCTAGTTTTAAGTACATGTATATATTAAACCCCATCATTTGGATTTCAAAACGCACTACGATATAACAATCGTAATGCTACACAAATATGTAATATACAACATGACATCACAACGTGGATGACTCTTTACATCATAAAATAACAATACTGACGTCATTAATGAAGTTTATCACATTTAGAGATTACTGTACGGAATTATTTAAAATTATAAAAAAGTGATTTTAATGACAAAAAGTACCACTATGGCAATACAAGAAGGAATAAGCATAAAATAAATACATGTACATGTATATGAGATATACCAATGTTAATATAGTTTGCACAATTTTAAGCAACATTGAGAAGATCTAAACACTTGGATATCCAAAGGTCTCAGACGTCATTTTGGATACCAAAAACAATCGTTGCAACACATAGCCTGTTTGTCAATATTACTTCTGAAGTAGTACTGAGTACCATCAATGTTCACTAGATATTCTACATTAATTACACATTTATACTTTGAACCGTGTCCTTCCACAGTATCACGATACGTAACTACATCTACGAAACGTCTTGAACACAATAAGAGCGAGGGTCGTCATACTCTTGAACAATTTCATTCCTATACCTTGTTCACAGCATGTTTGAACACTTAGTATCCTTTTTTAAACACACGCTTTTCCATGACAATAGTGGTTTGCACTCTGAAAAGTTTGCTAACAAAAATACCATTGGAAACTTTTCTGAAATGTTTAAATCATTTCATGCATTTGTTTCATCATTTTTGACCGACCCTTATTTCTACAACTGTAGTTAATTATTAATGTGTTTTTCTGTGTCAAATAAGCACTATCATGTTTACGTGTAGTTCCATTGCCACGGTATATCCGCCCGTCTAGGCGCATCCTTGTCAGGTACTGTAATAGATAATATAAGTCACAACCAAGATTACTAACATACTTGGGAGGAATAAAACAACAAATAATAGCCACGTCCTCTATATTGTCACAACGGTTTAATTTAGGATAACAATGAATATCTACCAGAGAAGAAAATACAGTGCAACCGCTCCAGAGCGGCCCTGTCTTGAGCAATAATCTCCCTTCAACAGCAGCGTGTTTTTTTCCGCAGCATGCTTTAACTATTAATTTAACTATTCTAGAGTATCAAACTCTCAGCACAAACATAAATTTGCTTCTCCAAAAAGAGTGTTGCTTAGAAGAGGTTGCACTGTAGATTGAAAAAGGACAATGCTTAGTCATTTAAACAATAATCATACATTTTTTACATACGTTCACACTCGCCAAAAATAAATGTAATTGCTGTTCTAAAATGGATATAAAAATGTGAAACTTCATCAACATTCTGAATTACGCTTTCTTATATCAAACTATAATTGATGCTTGTAATAAAAAGGGCACTATATCAGTCTGGAATGCATACTGGTTTTAGTTAGTTTCAATCAATCGGTTAGTCCCAATACACGATGGTTAAACTCACCGTGATGTGGATTTGTGCATGTAGTCTTACAAAATCTATATAAAATACCAAGAAGATATTACAGAGAGGTTATTATAAATACATGTAGTTTTGTCTCGTTGATACCAGTGGTACTAGTATACATGAAGCATTGCTTGTAAACCCATCAGTTTACTGTAAAATTAACATGAAGAAGTAGCTGAAGATAAGCCCGTATTATCGCCTTCCCTTGGTTAATCCAGTTATGACATATCAGCAATATACGAACAGTTAAACAAACTCCACGCAATGGTAGAAAGGATGAAGTAATGCGGTTAAATACATTAAATGAAGGTTATAGTTGTTTTAGCAATTCACTGTTGGAAAAAATAAGTAAAGCATTTTAGAAAGGGACAAGGGCATACAGAAACAAGCAACCAACATAAAATGAGCACTCGAAAACACAAAAACAAATCAAGATTCAAACGTTAAAGGGGTATCTGGACTATATAAACCAATATATGGCGCTGGGACAGGTTTTTGTAAAATTGTATGCATTCTTCGTATCAGAGAGTCCAGTTTTGAATTGTTTGGATAAATTACAGACACTTTTTCTTTGAAACTTCTAACAAGGGTAAATTAATCCATGTCAAAACACTTCATTCTTAGTCTTAGTTATATATTATAATTGTATAATAAATTAAGTTGAGAAAAAGTTTAAACCTGTCTAGCAGACAATCTGAATTTGAATTTCCCAGGAGGTGTGGCTACTTGCTATGTTTGCAAACAGAGCACACAACAAGCATTAGGCATATAAGTATAAATAGCCCAACCCACAAAGTAATGCCTTTGGGAAAAGAATAAAGGAAGGGAAACAAACAAAACAAATATATTGATTGAGTTGTTTGCTTGCAAAGTCACAGAGGTTGTTGAAACATACAAAACACAAAGCAAAGCAACAATCAGGGCAGTGAGAGCAGGTCTGTATAATGTGCCAAGATCATAATTATGTTGTTGTAGCATACAAAGTCAAGGGGTGTTTAAATAATTTTATTGTTAATTAGAGTTTGTGTGTAGTATTGTTATGCACATTAGGTACATCATGTGAGCAGTTCAAGAAGTTTAAATATATTATTTGTAATCACCAGTATTTGATATAATATGATGTACAGATTACGACAAAGGAAAGGTTTTATATGGTGAAGATAGGAATGTTATTTTTAAGAGCCAAAGAGAACTCGCTGATATTTCCCAACTTTTATTAATAGAAGAGATAGTGTTGATATATTAGCTGAACCCGAATATATACAAAGTGTATTGTACATATTCTACAGACAGAGTAAAAGTCTTGTATACAAAGGTTGTGTATGTGATGTTAAAGCAAACCAGGACATAGAATCTGATTAAATTAACTATATGGTTTATGCCACATAAGTAATAACATCAAACCAAAAAATGTAGATAAAACTGCAGCATCCATGTCTTATAATAAGAACGTACGTACTGAACACATGCATTATCTTACCCGCTATCGTCCATGTAAACTATGTCTGTCATTGCCTGATGCACGAAAATATAAAATACATCATAATCTAAAAACACTCAAACTTTTCAACAATCGTCTATTCCCTAAGTATAAATCTAGTTTAGATATCGTTTCATGATGAGGTACATACTAGGTATTGAACAAAGTTCTTTATTTATGTACGAATATTACCAAAGGTTTACAGCTATTTGGGGGACTCCAACTCTTCACAGTTCAAACAAGAACAACACCACGTGGTCACCTGATCCAGCCAGTTCTCCTGGGACTCTTACCAGTACTGAACTTTTCTTTGGACTATCATTGGGTGTGTCAACTACATGATCACTGAATGAGTCCTGATATGTATAAAGTCATGACAATTCATCATAATTTCTTATAATATATATATATCTATAATATTTCTGTCATTTATAATGTTCTGGCCCCGATGATATAAAACTTACAAATGGTGTCTGAGCTAAAATCTCATTTCCTTTTTCAAAGTACTATGATTGAAAGAAGGGGCTGATTAATGTTTAAATACGTATTCAGGTCGAATATTTTGTTAGATTTATGTATCAGTTGTGTTTAATTCAGTAACCACAATTAACTTAGAACTATAAAAACACAAGATATGATATTTGAGCTCGGATACTGATAATAACTGTTGATTAAAAATTGATTTGATATAGGCCCTTAAATTTGTCCAAGGGCAGTAGTATTGGCCCAAGATCGAAGGGCAAATACTACTGCCCTGAGGACAAAAAAAACAACGGGGAACATATCAAATCAAATCTTTATTGATAATCTTATTAACAATCTATAACACTTTTTGGCCTTGCTCTAACAGCTAATAAAATGGATTAAAATGCGGGCTTTATATGTATATCAGTGTTCAGCCCCGGGCCAGTTATTTGAAATGCCACTGCATTGTTATGCCAGGCAGTAAACAAGTTACAAGGCTGATTATAAATATTGTTCTATAACCTCGGGGCCTGGTTACGGTTTTAATTCTACATCTAGACGACTAATTTAATACGCATCTAAGATACACACTTCTCTACTTCAGGTATGTTATATTCTATGTAATTTATATGATATTACTTATTGTAGCTAAACTTACGTTGTGTGGTTTCACATCGGGGTCCTAGCCACCCTTCTTCGCATGCACAGGAGCCCGAAATGGGGTCACATACACCCCCATTATCACAGTCACATATAAATTCACACTTAGGTCCATAATATCCTTCCGGACAACCTGCAACATACGCAAAAGATTTTTTTCACATATACAATATGCAATACATGTAGTGCAAAATATGTAAATGATTTTGTAATTAGAATCCAGAACATAATGAATCAAAACACTGAGAGTACTGTCAGGGTCGACGTTTGAATACATAAGATAAAACCATCCTTAAAGATCTGTGTTATCATCAATATGAATTAGAATTTGAAGGTCAAGTATTCATAGTCTTGACATAATGTACATCTTTATGCCAATTCACCACAGTAACCAAAGAAATGTTACACCTTTTAACTGTATGCCTTGAAGAAATACTTCTATTCCTGAAGCCAAAAGTCATGACATACAGTGAGTATTTTAAGCTACTGCACATTTTGAATACCCAAACAATTTCAGTGCCTTCAGCGCTTTGATCAATATACTGTTAATATGTAAACTGCTACACTGTATACTGAACTTCTGATGTAATCTCACTACTCTCAGAGACAAAATAGTGTTCCTTATTTACTGAATGAAACTATTTTCAATATGAAGTAAATTTTATTACCCCAACAGTTTATGAATGAAACTTTTGTGCGGATGAGTATTAATTATCATACTTGTTAGTTTCACAGTTTTAATTTACCAAAACACACTAATATTACTTTACTTTCAAATCAACAGAATCCTGCAATATATATCCAACTTTTGGCAAAGCTGCAAAGTGTGCAATGTATACTTATATAACAAGTGGTACTATTTTTCAACGCGGAAGTAAGAGGCGTTACTTAATTGTAAGTAGAAATGGTTGTGTTTAGCTATAGAAGCTTCGCTCCCAAAAATGGAGTCAGCCGAGTGCCTTAAACTGTATGATAAATACTTATATAGATTTCATGAAAGAACACCAAATAAACGCATATTTTCATGTATAGGTTTTAGGTAAAATTGCATCAGATGAATCAAATTGAAAATACAACTATGTAACAATAAATCTATAGCTTACGTAGTCCACAATCAGTGGACAGATGTCCCGCAGGACATATACATTCCCCTGTAACATGGTGACACTTGTGTTCACCACATTTACATTTTTGTAAACATCCCTGTCCGTACACGCCTTCATGACATGCTGAAATACATAAAAGATAATAAAGTCAAAGGTCACGTGACAATTGTAACAATACAAAACATCTTACTGGCTGTATAAGAATAAAAACGAATTCAGAGTAATGTAAGAAACTTAACTTCGTCTACTAATAGGTTAAAGTTGTTGACATTATCGTGACCTTGTGGATAAAAGGGCCTATTGTACAAGACTTTGACAAGTGCAGGAGGCCCTTTAAATAAATTCTAAGGTGACGTTATGTTCAGCACTGTTTAAACGTACACATACTTGTATTTTATAGCACTGGAGGAAAATCAATGAACACACTTGGTTGATTACCAGATGGACTTTTAATTTATTCGATTTTAATCGAATTCTAGATTTTTTGTGTTAGATTGTTTGTAAATGTTATAAAAATAACTTCATTCAAATATTTTGTCATGTAAAGTGTGTATGGATTGTTCAAGACGTTCATATATTCGACTCGGTGCAGATGAAAATTGTCTCATGTAGATATAAAGATTATTAACTTAAAGATTCTATAAGACATGTCTCACTTGATATCAAAGTAAATCACTAACAATTTATACTTGTGGATAAAAGTCCTATCATATCTACACACATGCAATGTCTTTTTTGTTAGTAATCATACATTAATAGATATGATACCATTGGAAAGAGACGCTAAAAATCATTCATTGGTATTTCTTTTATAGAAAGAAAGACGTTAAAAGTAAGCTAAACTACAGAGACGAAGCCTTACGGGTTTTTAAAATACTTTTATTGTACCTTAAGTATACAGTACAGCCTCTTCATAGAGGCCCACTATTGAGCAACAAACTCCCTTCAACAACTATTGGTTTTCCTAATTGTACCATTTAACTATTAATCTAACCTTTCTAGAGCAACAACCTCTCAACAACAACACAAGTTTGCTACCCCCAAAGGGTGTTGCTTTGTAGAGGTTGCACTGCAGTAAAAATATAATATATTATAAATTTACTTTGATTGCATGTATCTCCGCTATATCCTGGAGGACATATACATGTTCCTGTCTCATGATGACAACTTGCTTCATGTGTACAGTTACATCTCTCTATACAATAGTTACCATGTGTTCCTTTAGGACAAACTGGAAAATGAACAACATGACACAACAGTTAAATCACGAATAACTTATCAATAAGTAACACCACAAAATGCGTTATCTTAGGATGATTTGTTTTCATGAAGGCGGTATAGTGGGACTGGTTCGTTTTGTTTGTTTATTTGGGATTTATACCTAATTTCAACAGTCATGATCAGAGTCATATGAGACGGACAGTTCATCTAACCATCGTTCCTGAGAAGAACCAGTGCTAGACTCCCATCCTCCGTAAGCAACTACCTACTTCTCATATAAAGAGATACGATCGGTTGCTGGGCTCGAACACGCGACCCTCTGCCAGTGAAAGGTTACCAATGCGTCTATACCACTTTATATTTTACACTTAAACCTGTGTAAGCGGCAACCTCCCAATATTGGCCACCTTGTTAATAAGGCTATCTTTTAAAACCGTCATTGATTGTTTAAAGCAATATGACCACTGAATAAAGATTACCTGTCAAAGGCTATGTTATGTCATTCCTGAAGGAGACATTTGTTCGGTTTGACTGTATTTATTTAAATTTCATTTTCATATTAAACAGTTGCGAAGTTTTTGTTGAAAACAAAACAATAGTTAATAATAATAATAATGTTCTTTGGTAATATTTCATATTTGGTTTGATTAATTAATAGAATGTACACTACGTCATATAAACACAGAAACATATATCAATGAATTCTTAAATGTTGATGAGAAGGGAGTACAAAACATTTACTTTTAAAGCAAACTTTTGAAACAAAATCATACCTAATTCACAGCGTTGTCCATAATAGCCAGGCTTGCACTGGCAACATCCAGTCACAGAATCACACGAAGCCTTGTTTTGACACTTGCAAGAATGAACACAAGTTGGTCCAAATTTTCCAGCTGGGCATGGATCTTCACAAGAGACTCCATACCATCCTAATCCACATCTACACTTTCCTGTGACTGAATCACAATGTCCCATAGGACCACAATTACACTCCTCTTCACAGTTATCACCATAAAATCCCTCTACACATTCTAAACAAGAAAGTAAAACAATACTTATGAACATTTTGTAATATACATTAAAAACCATGAGATCCGGACGCCTAGAATACCGGAATTCTCTTAAAATCGGACAATTTTTTCAAGTCCGTTATTTTCGGAATTTATCAAAGTTCTTAGAAAATCGGAATTGTCAAAAAATCCGGACTTTGGCCCAGTCCGGAAATGTTCCGGATTCAGGGGTGTTCTATATGTATTAGTGTTAATGCGGTTTACAGTATTATCATTCACACATTTTATGGATGATTAAGTGTAATAGGAATCAAAACTATACAGATAATGTTGGTATAATATCTAACACATTCTGATACAAGCTCTCGAATGTACGAACTCTAGTCCATTTTGTATCTTAGATGTTATGATTTGAAGTTGCCAAAAGTAAATGACATTATTATACTGCTCTAATTTACTGTGGTTTCAAATATAACGAATTCTACATTACAATTATTTTGATATAATCCATTAATCCAAACAAAGAGTAACCAGCTTTGGGTGACTTACCTTGTTCACATTTGTCACCGGTATATCCAGGCTTGCATTTACATCTTCCTTTGATCTTACCGCACGAGGCGCCATTCATACAGTCACATGTTTTGGTACAATTCCTGCCATATTTTCCTGCTGGACAACTTTGTTTGCAAGTTGGACCTAAAAATGAATGAAATATTTATTTATATCATATTCGGCTATCAGATTATCATTACCATGCAAAACACTTAGATCGGAATACATCCAAGGAATTTGAGAAAAAAAATACAAGATCACAATAGGGCAGTTTCCATTGACGTATAATGTTGCATAATCTCCAAAGCAACACCCTTTGGGAATAACAAAACTATATCATTGTTGAGAGGTTGTTGCTCTAGAGAGGTTAAATAAATAGTTAAATTGTGACGTGGGAAAATTCCTGTTGTTGTTGAGGTTGTTGATGAAGAGAGGGCCGCTCTGGAGAGGTTGTACTGTAGTTTGAACCAAACATGTGCTAGAATAATCAAACAATAAAGTGTCTTTGTTTCATACCTAAATATCCGTCCTTACAATAGCATTTACCATTGAAAGCATCACATTGGGAGCCATGTTCACATTCACACGATAAATCACAATTTGGTCCAAATTCACCTTCATCGCAACCTGTTAAACAATGAAAATATACTTAATTCACTATATCAATTTTAAAATATATTCCTAGCTCCGAACGTTTTTTTTTCTTTTGTTTGTTTACATAAGAATTTGGCTTCAAAGTTATTTTCCTCCTTAGAAAAAAGTTAAATGATGTGCATGATAAACAAATAAAACCATTTAATGGCTGAATGAATGTATTTATATATGACTGTAGGTACTAGAAACCTCTCGGAGCAAAGTCTATCAAGTGTTATATGCATTATCATAACACTATTAAGTCGAAATAACAGTAAAAGTTCAGTCTGTATGATAAGTGGAGCTCCTCGACGTTTGCCTGAAGAAAAGAGCCTCGGACATAATAGGCAGGCCGCCATTTTGTTGTTGTTCACGGGCTACTTTCCAGCATATGAATCCAACGATTGAAACAACCTGTTTCTCTTCCAATTGGAACTTGATGCCGATTTTATCAATCACGAACGAGAAGCACATTTTAAATAATGATTCTTGAAAACGAGTACCTATAGTGCTGAAAAAGTAACGACCAAAAACCGCATGACCAAAATTTGGTACCTTACATTTATATACGAGGCGTATTTCTCAGTTACGGAAATGCCCGAGTAATTACGATTTGAATCAGTACGAATGTGTTATCTGACAAAAAAGTTAATAATCATAAAGAACAAAGAAAAATTAATTGAGGAAAAAATCCAGATCATGCTTTTCAAGAACGAGATGATTTTAAGATAGTACTATACAAAAGAATTCACGGAATGTTTTCATCACGTTGGGTGTTAAAAGAAAAGTTATTAAAATCAGATAACTTATCTCTAAACACACAAAGTAATGAAAACATTCCGTGAATTATAGTATATCAAACGTTAAAGAAAATATTCATCTTCAGGTACATGTTATTATTCAGTTCTAACTTAATTAATAAGCTTCCGTTTGGTAAAGGTTGGGGTTGTCATGGTAAGTAACTGCAGGTAATCACTATACCCACACCGCTATGCGTTAGAATTCAACCCTGGACCATAGGATATAACACATATAAAGTTGTTGTCCAGCTATTGTATGAACAGTCTGTGGATCTACACAGGTATACGTATATGATCGTCTCATTAGCAATCGGTGCAACGTTTAACCCGAGTGAAGAAAAGCAATTATAGTAATATTTTTGTATTCATTCGTAGCATGTACTAAATAAGATGTCTTATTATAGACCACTTTAAAATGTCAAATGAAACCATACATCACATTATACAAGAACAACATAAGAAACATAATTTGATGTAAACCTTTGCCATCCACCATATTATATGCTTATGATGCAGAAGAACAATGAAAACTTAATAATGATACAATGTGTATACACAACATGCCAATTAGTATTACCTATCCGTAGATCCTCTTTGAAGCAAAAAAGAGATTGATAATCAAAAATTATAAAAGAGAAAGATCAGACAGATTAAATAATGTGCATGCCACCGTAAGCGATAAAAACAAGTTAAAGTGATTTCATTACTGAGTTAGTTTATTTAATCAACCAAGTGAATGTTAGAAGACAATGTAACCAATACCAAAATATGATTTTTATAGAAATATATCAATATTAGTTTTTAATAATAATGTTGTGAGTACCGTTAAACTGTGACCAAATGCCATGTTTGGGAAACACAAAATGTGACCTTTATTGACAGTTAGCCTTTACTGAGAGGTCACTTTGTTACAATGATGTTTTTAAGAATGGCTTTTATTCACAGGTGGCCTTTATTTGGAGACGGCTCCTAACTAAGGTTTGACTGTATATAACCTTATATGGGTTGTGACTGTACTCGATTGTTAAATTTGGTTATAGGGCTATTGGATGCTTTCCACTTACCAGCTTGTAGTCTTTTATCATAAATTTCTTGCCAGAACTTGGATAGAACCTTGCCTTTCCTTGTCTGCTTATCCCGGCGTATCTTAGCTGATTGTGTGGATTAAAATACAAAACAATTTGAGCATGCTATATGTGTATAAAAGTCAGATAGATGCAATATTTAAACATAATCACTCCACAAATGTCTGTGACAAACTGCACCTATATTCAAACTATAGCAACCACTTAAAGCTTAAAAAGCAAGTATTTAGAAGTATGTGCAGAAATGCGCTGAAAGCGTAATGTTCATTTTTTAGATGAAAGTTCAGCGAAGCCCGTATTGTGCGAAAGCTAAAAATCTGCCAAGAAAAATGATTGTTGCGAACATGACATACATTGTAGTTGTATTCATCAAAATGGTTGATCGAATGTGCGAGTTAACTCATTAAATGCATAATTGCTTCTACTTCATTCAGTGTACCTGCAAGCTTTCTTGTATGTGATACTATATACGATATGCCGAGTATGGCAAAATGTGGCATATTTATGTATTAACTAAGTAGATCTACAAAGATGAAATGGCACATCAATGTCATACTATTGACCGACTAATTCAGTGAAGCACCACAAATAGTTTTTCCACAAAACATGCCGCTTTCTGTATTCTAACTCATGCTAAGGAAGCAAAAATTAAATCGAACTGTTTCTTCTTTCTAACTCAGCTTTATTGGTTCTAGCTACAAACCAACTGTTTGACCTAGACCCCACTGTATTCTGATAGTGAATCTTACAAATTACAGTCTGAATGATTAGACAATGTTCCCATGTTTAGTGACTACAGGTCTAAACTAATGAAATGAAACCAACACTTTTATGAATGCCAAGTGCACATATTGACTAAACAATTACTTGATACTATGACACCAGTTGTTTATCCTGATAGTACAATAAAACCCCTCAAAAGTGAATCCAGGATAGTGCCAAAAGTCTAGTTCTCACAGAAATCTGGTTTTCACATAGCTTTTGATAAAACATCCTAGATAACAGTCGCATGTTCAGGGAATTCCAGTTTTTCAGGGAGTCCGGTTGTTCCGGGTTTTTCTGTACTTTCTTTATGCATTTGTTATTAATTTACCTTTTTTACATTTTCTTCCCTTCAATCCAGTTTTACACACACATTTTCCAGTCACATGGTCACAGACGTAGTTCTTACCACATGAACATGGGTTCCTACAGTTAAGTCCGTAAGTACCACGTGGACATGCTGAAGGTGATAAAAGTTTGATATTACAATCATGAAATATTGTTTAACAATTACACGAAACAAGGACAGAAAAATAGGGTCCATATTATGTGTATTTAGACGCGAATGATATACAGTACAGCCTCTCCTGAATGGCCCTCTCTTGAGCAACAAACTCCCTCCTACACTAACATGATTTTCCCCACTGCACGATTTAACTATTAATTTAACTTCACTGGAGCAACAACCTCTCAACAACAACACAATGTTGTTGATACCAAAGGGTGTTGTTTTGGAGAGGTTGCACTGTACATCGTATGTAACATGTCAAAGCCGACTTTATAGTTTTACTTTTTAGGAATGTGCTCACATTTCTGTTTGTTTCATATGTAACCAGTTATGATTGTAATCATACAAAGCGTATATAATTATATACCTCTATAGACAAACAACCTCTCAACAACTACATAATTTTGCTGCTCCCATAGGGTGTTGCCTTGGACAGGATGCACTGTACTTTACTCAATGTGTAAGGGGCGGTCACTGATACAACAAGTACCAAAATACAATGTGTGCGAGACACATGCGCAGAAAAACCTAGATTGTTAGGTCAGTTTTTTTGAAACCGGAAGTATCATCTTAATGATAAAGGGGGTCCCATTGGCTTCTTACTAAAAACAGTAAAAGTTAAAACCAGTCCATAATCTGCAATCGATTCATGATATGATTAAGATAACGCAATGTTGTTTTGGTTGGCTTGGAACTGGGGGATTTGGGGTTCGATTATTGGAATTTAGTATTTTGGGGAAGGTTGATATTTCATATTTCTTTTGCTTTTGACTAGGAATCACTTCCACATACATTAAACCCCCGATAATTCGGGCCTGAAATATACAGAGACGTAATCGTGACCGTTGATAATATTCGGATAATACCGGGTATTCGGATAATCGGTCGTCGAATAATCGAGGTTTTACTGTAAAAATTTGTATATACAGTATTATAAGATATGACTTACGTTGTTCACATGCAGGTCCGACATATCCAGGTGGGCATTTACATTCTCCAGTCACGTGATAACATGGTTCACCTCAGGACACGTGCAAGGCTGCTCGCATTGATAACCATATGTTCCAGGTAAACAAGCTAGAACAGGGTATATAAAAACAGGCGATAAGGTTAACCTAAAATTTCCCAAGTAGTTAATAGGATTTTAATACCTGAACAACAAACTAACGTTTCAGTTATAAATAAAATGCATTTTTCTTTAAACCTAACAAAACGAAGTTACAGGAATAGACATGATCACTGCATGGCAGAACTATTCTAATCTCTTACATTCAGTCGCTCATTATCAATACGTATTATATATCAAACATCTGAATGATTTAGACCATCAAACGTAACTGTCGTGTATTCCGTAAATACACCGCGCTCTTGAAAGTGCGGTGCCACTATATTTTGAAAACCTAATCAAGAAAGCGTTATTGTCGGTTTTCAATTACACTGCAATACTACTATGTAAGCCGAGTGCGTTTCTATGGTCGCTTGTGTACCTTAAATGATGTTTAACATGTTAAGCACTTATCATTTACATTTGGTAAATATTTTGTTAAATGTTATAATGAACTTATAATCATGCCTAGACTAATCCGCATTAATGAGTTACTACGCACAAAGGACTAAGTCCTTACGTTTGTTGCAACGTTTACCAGTCCAGCCAGGTTTACACATACAACTTCCAGTATCGTGTTTACATGTTCCATTATTGGCACAATCACAGGCTTGTAAACAATTGCTTCCGAAGTACCCAGGATCACATTCTAAAAAATATTATTTTACATATTATTATTTATAATACATCACACCATACTAATAAACTATCCATGAAATAAACATTAAGCAACACTTTAATTATCAAATAAAGTGCATCCTCTCCAGAACGGCCTACTCTTGAACAACAACCTCACTTCAACAACAGCATCATCATCACAGTTTTTTCCCAGCTATAACTTTAACCTCTTTGCAGGAACAACATCTCAACACAACAACACAATTTCGAGGTTGCACTGTTTATCATAAAATCATAATACCTATGATATTACGCCCAGATTGCAATACCAGTGGCCGTAAAGCATAACGTCAATTTTCTTAAAACAATTCCGGTTAACAACTAGCCAATAGATGGTATTTACATTTGTATATACATTTTGTATTTATTTTCAAAAGAGTAGAAAATCACATGTGAAAACAAAAACAAAGCGAAGCAAATATGTTAGGTTTTGTAACTCTACTGTTAGCTAATCAAAGGAGAACCATATAAACTTTCGTACCCATAATCCGTTGTAACAAGTAACAACACAGACTTCATAGATAATCAGAAAACCCTACCTTCATCACAATAATCACCAAGATAACCAGGTAAGCAGTTACATCTACCGGTAAATATGTCACATGACTCGCTATTCTTACAATCACATGTGTGTATACAGTTAGGTCCATACTTCCCTTCAGGACATACTATAATATAAATATAAAAAACACAGTTTTAGTGAACACTCATATTGTTTGTGTTTTCTTTAAACCAATCCAACCAATGTAATATACATAACCGTTTCGCATTTTCCTATTGACAAAATACCCCCCCCCCCCCCCCCCCCTTAGCTAAATTGGTAGTGCGTATTGTCCTTGGTCATCAGTTTCTGGGCGGAGCACATGTTTTCGGAGATCATTTGTATGTAGCATTATGTATAAGGCTGCTCGTCCACCGCCGCTTTTGATTCAAATGTAAAAGCTGACATACAGAGAACTAAGTCAGTTCTAATGGAGAATCCTGGAAACGGGTTGGGTGAACAGACTCTTTGGTATATGTATATCTTTAAAACAAGTAAAGTGTTCTATTTCATGAAACATAATATTGCTAAGTCCCTCCAATACTTACTTTGTTCACAAGCCATCCCAGTATGTCCTGCTGAACAATTGCATGCACCATTTACCCTGTCACAAGCCTGACCATTGCAATAACACCGATACAAGCAGTTTACACCATATGTACCAAGTTCACATTCTAATCAGGAAGAAAATACAATTCATTAAACGGAATGTTAGAGTAACGGAAATCTAAATC